>ML807828.1:122068-141313 GCA_009831015.1 Picea engelmannii
TTTCCAACTGTGCAATCAGATTTGGACTTGGAGTTAGGGAAGCTAGTCAAAATTTCCCTACAAGATTAGGCATATTTCTTTAAAAATGCTGGTGCGTTTTTGGTAGTTAACACCTGCGTTAAATTGGAAAATTACCTTCGTTTTGAACCTCGACGTTTGGTGAAAGATAGACAGAGTTAAATTTAAATGTTAGGTAGCATACCAATGCTTGGCAACACATAAAAAGTCGACAACTCTTATGTGGTGCGGTTTTTTCCATTTAAATTTTCTTTTACCTACTTTCATGTAGACAAAAATGCTGTTATTTTCCTTTAATACAAGACGGGTATCCCCAGACAACGTTTTAATTTGACAGTGAATCTGGTGGAGGCATTTTATCTCAGTGCTTGAACAACAATAAAATTTTGTTGGCAAAGTCTTGTTTATTAATAACGAATTTCCTTTATTATGACATCGATACATAAGATATACTATTGCTATTTTCATCTTTATTTTTATAGTGTGAATCCCCTTTTTATTTATATAGTGTAATTTTGTTTCATAGTGTAAACTCATTCTTTTTATTTATATAGTGTAAATCCTGTTCATAGTGTAAAACCATTTTTATGCATATAGCATAAATTCATTTTTATATATCATGGAAATATTGTTCAAGGACAACTATATAATTGATTACTTAAATAGATATTATGGATAAAAGAGAGACATATTTTATTAATACCATAGTGACCATGATTTTATTGATAACATGTTTTATTAGCGGCATTTTTTAGTAATAACATATTGATAGCATGTTAACAATTTTTAATTAAAAGACCGCAAGGTCATTAACGATCAACAAAATTTATATTTAAAGACAGTAATTAAATTCTTGTAGTGTCAGTTTTAAAGGATAGCGATAGATACTCATCTGATCTTGGGATTGGATTTTAGCTGCAACAAGCGATTGATTAATAATAATATTTTATTATGTACAGATTGGTTTTGGTGCGCAAGGAAGTTGTTGTGTTGTAAGAATGTCACAGTCTTCTTTTTGACTTGTTGATTGGGTGCCAGGGTTTTTCGTCATGTGTTGGGATGGTTAAGTTGTACTCTGTGCGAGTTGGATTTATCTTGATTCCTTGGTCCAGATAGGTCTTGTGTGCCAGGGTATTGTCACACCTATAACCTAAGGCGGCATGATTTCGGACGAGGGGATCATTGTCCGCCCTATTGGATAGAGGTGAATGATGAGTTGGTCAAAGTCAGTGCTTATTGTTGAGGGCGTTCTTCAATGTAGTTGTTGATGGTGTCTAGGTTTAATGACTTCGTGTGTTTGGTTATGCACCATAGAGGTTCTATTTAAGGGTCATCAAAATCATTGTGTCAGATTTTAGATGTTGTCCCTTAGCCTGTAGGTGTTGTTAGTGTGTGTCGGTGGGTAGTCGTTTCTCTCTATTTCTTACGCATGTTTTGCTCAATTTCTCTTGTGCTAGTGCCTGGAGTCATAGTTGTCTGTTTCTTTCCATGCAGCCATGTGTTCATGGTCAAGTTGTGTGGTTCAACTATTGTCGTCGTCGCCTTCTTGCCTAAATAAATAAATAAATAATATCCACTTTTTGCTTCGGTTGTAGTCGTAACGCTTGGGGTTGTTACAGATATTTTCTCATTTACAGGATCCGGACATGAGATAAGCTACACATTTATCTCTTCCATTTCTCCGTCATGTCTCTCCCAAGGACTAGATTTATAATCATCATATACAAGAACCATGGAAAAGCTATGCTCTTCGTCATCTATGCTGGGATATTTGTCAAAAGTTGTTTGCTCTTGGTCGGTACTAGAAATCACTTCTTCATCATAAGCAGGGCTGCCAAAAACATCTATCTCATGAATTAGAATATCCTCTGCATTTCCTTTCATCCATAGTAGGAACAACATTTGGAAAACCAGGAACAACAAAGAAATTAAAAGGAGAAAACCTCTGAGCCAAGATGACTTTCATATGAAAATACGACTTCTTAAAATTGTGGAGTCACCACTAGATTCTTTAATCATGGATTCATCAGCTGAAAGATATGCAGTCTGAATGTGTCTGGTCTTTGTTCACCATCAAAGACCAGTTCTGGTCATTATCGTTCTCCTAGGGATATTTTAATCTAGGGACAACAACTAAAATCCTTATTGAGAAGGATTTATTTTATGGATAATCTTTTTTAGGTCAGCTTCAGGTGTAGCCAGAGGAAGTTGTGGAGTAGACCTTGTGTTTTTTCCTTTAGGAGACACAACTGAAACAGTGGGGTCACAAGGTGCAAGTTGGAATCTTTAAGGTACTGATTTCTAATGCACCTTCAGAATCAAAACTTCTTTGTCATTCTTACCTAGGGAAAAGTTTTCAATTCATCCCCGACAGCGGTGCCAAGAATGTTATCACTGAGAGTCACCCTCAGATTGCAGGAGGATAAGCCCACTACCCATTAGAGTGTTTGGTGGATGTTTGATTTATATTAGTGCAGGTCAAATGGGGAAAAATCAATACAAGAATGATTTCAACAAAGAAATGGACAAGAAATGCACAAGGAAGTGAGGGCCACATTAACATCATTCAGTGAATAGAGTTTTAGTATGAGCAGAGGGAAGACTTAGTAGGACAAGTGAACATGACTTCTTTGGGCATTAGATTTCAAGAATCTTTGTGAAGAAAAAATCAAGCTTCAAACATTGAAATATGTCCAAACAACACAGTAACAAAAACATAATGATCAAACCTACATCACAATGCAACTACAACAACTTGATTGGATCCTCCATGCCTGATCCATTCAGCGTAAGAGGGAATAAGACAAAAAATAATATGACTAAAACTATTCATGACACTACTGTAATCAAACCTACATTACAACAACACCACAACCCTCGACTAGATTCTCCATGCCCGAGTGTTTTAGCACATTGTTTTATAAAGAGATGAGAGAAACTGAATTTTATTAATGTGAAAGTCTAAAATTTGATACATCACCAGGGAACAACTTTTGGCATCAAAATATTACAAAATAGGGAGCTCTTCTCAACCAGTTGATGACCATAACAAAATATCAAAACTACTTATTTATACTCAAATCAGTCCTCGACTATCACAAGTGTGATTTTATCCCTACATTCAAAGAATTAAATTTGATCAGTCTTCTATCAGACTGTTCATGTACCCCTTTGTCAGACGCGATCTCAGATCGACATGGGTTGGCAAGAAAATCTGATCGCAGGGCTACCATGGGCTAACAGCTCCAAATCCTCCATGCCTTCCATTTATGGGGTGAGTCGAGGTTTCAACCACAAAACCTACCTTCCATTAACTGATTTTCATCGGGGACTCAATCAGACTTAAAGCTCAGGGGGTGACACATACTTCTCTCAGATGGGACACCATATAAACATGTGATTGTGAGGCTACTCAAAAGTGGTTTGGGCTCAGACATCTTTTGGGCCCGTAATCCATCAAATCCTTTCCCTTTCCATGATGCCTTCTCACTGCATATCTTCCTCAATCCAGTATATATCCCTATATGAAAACAAAATTTAGGATATTCCCCTTCCGCTCACTACATTCACAAACATGGGATCCTACCCCCTTTTTCTATCTAGACACACACATATATCTTCCTATATATGGAGGCCAAATGCAAGGATATATATTTTTGACTCATGGATCCATAACTTACATACCTATTTTAATCTATGCATAGGAATAATTGAATCTCAATGCGTCCATATCATAGAATTACATTTTGAGGCTACAACTCTAACATGGTGCCAATCTCATTCTAAACTTACACTATCATATTATTTTTGTTTTCCTTTGGAGTGCATTAAAACTTGGGATTTTTTCTTGTAGGACACATGAATTTTTTTTTATCATCCTAGGTATAGGAAAAAAATTTTGTGTTAGTGTTTACAACTTTGCAAAGTAGTTGGCATATTGATCGATTGTTGAGGATTACTAATCTATTCGATCAGATGAAGGGTGTGATGGTGTTTTCAAAAAACGATTTGCAATTAGGGTATCACAGTTACGGATAAAGGAGGATGACGTCCCTAAGACCACCTTTAAAGTGAGGTTTGGACATTAGGATTTTATTGTTTTACCGTTTGGATTGACAAATGACTCAATGGTATTTATGAGTAGGATGAGCGGGGTGTTCCGCGAGTACTTGGACAAGTTCGTCCAAGTACTGATTGATGATATTTTGAGTTGTTAGCCATTGTATATTCCTTGAAGTTTTGGATACACTACCTTGTTGGATGAAAATTTGAATTAAATACGGACCATTGTGGACTACAACACATATTTACACAAAGCGGTGAATGCGCGGCAATGACATTAGTCGGAATTGCTTAGTGAGTATGATTTTGAGATTACTTACATAAACAAAACAATGAACCGAGTGGAAGATGCATTGAGTTGGAGACCACACATATTTTCAGTGTTTCCGCTTCAGATGAATCTATGTGAAAATATTCTAACTTTATAGCACGATGATGACTAGTACAAAGAGGTCAAGGATTTTATCAGACAAAACACAATGATGGTACCAAGATGTGAAGGATTTATGTTTGACAAAGATGGATTAATGAGGTTCAAAAATTGGATTTATGTACGACTGAACGACGAGTTGAGGAGTTTGATCCTAAACGAGGCTCATAGACCAACATACATGGCTCACTCCGGAGTCACGAAGATGAGGGTGGATCTTAAACCCTTATTCTTTTGGAAGGGAATGAAGGCATACATAGTTAACTATGTGGCCAGATGTCTAGAATGTGAGAAGGTAAAGGCTGAACATAGACATCCAACATGATTATGACAGCCACACACTATTCCAGAATCAAAATGGGAGGTCATTTCGATGCATTTCATTGTTGGATTGCCACTGGCAGTAAGGAGACATGACTCGATTTTTGTGGTAGTTGACACTCTAATTAAGAGCGCTCATTTTATTCCTATACGTACGACGTATTAGACACCTGACATAGCTAGAGTTTTCATCAGTGAGATTGTGAGGTTGCATGGCGTACCTAAGAGGATTATATCCAATCAAGGATCGATGTTTACTGAATGATTTTGGACTAGTTTCCAAGATGCCTTCGGAACCCAACTTAACTTTAGTACTGAGTATCACCCGGAGAATAACGGGTAGACCGAACGAACAAACCAAATATTGAAATATTTTTTGTGCATGTACGTGATGGACCAACAAAAGCACTAGGAATAATTCTTTCCACTGGTAGAATTTGCTTATAACAACAGTTACCAAAACACCATTAAGATGGTTCCTTTAGAGTTTCTTTATAGGCGATGGTGTCAGACACCTTTGAGTTGGGATCAGCTTGAGGATAGGGTCTTGGTGGGACCAGAAGCAATCCAACAAATGGAAGATCAAATAAAAACAATAAGACAAAGGATCAAATAAGCACAGGATCGACAAAAGAGTTATGTCGACACACACTGTGTCGACCGTAGTTACGAAGCTGGTCATCAAGTCTTCTTGCGGATAAAACCACATAAGAGTTCGATCAAATTTGGAAAGGGAGCTAACATCTCCCCTAGGTTCATGGTACCCTTCGTGATTGTGGAAAGGAAGGGGCTCGTGGCCTATTGACTAGCCTTGCCCGATTCTTTGAGGTGCACGCACCATGTCTTTCATGTTTCTGTTTTGAGACATTATATTAGTGATCCTACACATGTTATTGACATGAGTTCCTTGCAGGTATTGGACGAGCGGGCGCTCATGGCTGAGCTGATATGCATCCTGGATCATGGAATTAGACAGATATGACTTTGAATAGTAGAACAGGTCAAGCTCTAGTGGGACAAATATAGTCTGCACTCGACGACCTGGGAGGACGCATATGATATGCGCCAACAATTTCCATTTTTGTTTGATAGACAGACTTATGACACTGTGATACACATTTTTTTCGGCACTTATATACTGTGAAACTTCGGGACGAAGCTTAGACCAAGAGGGGGGTGTATGTAAAATCTCTCTCTTACGCGCATTGAGCGAACTTATTCTTTGAGGACACTTACTTGCAAGTGATCCAGATTATATTACTATTGGGCATTTGATCATGATTATGAGGCATTATGGATATGAATACATGTTATTTTGATGTATTGTTATAGACAGGTGCTATTGACTTAGTTCTCTTAATTTTGTAGGATTTTAGATCTCTAGGATGCAGAGGCATTGATGAAACCCTTGTACTCTGGATCGATTCAGGGAGTGGTCTATTGGGGTTTGATTGTTGTATATATGACATTTGTGCATCTGATTAGATGTTATGATTATGGATATTATTTCTGACATGATTCTTTGATGATGCAGGCTGATGATATCTTACCGACCAGACTCACATGTGCAGTAGAGGGGTCACGCACGACTACCAGAGACATTGAGGGAGAGATGTGGAACGCAGCCTTGCCACAGCCTACTAGAACTCTCGTCATGGATCGAAATGTAGGTTAATGACCACCTAGTTCGAGGAGACCCACGATGCTGTGAGGGAAGACTGTGATAGTCGCTCACGATGATTCTAAGGGGTGCATAATAAGGCAAGGGTCTTATTCCTTAGAGGCCCTTAGTCTCCCACAAGATCACCTGACGAATTATTGACTCTAGGGGTTTTTTATGTCTACCAAGTCATTCAAGAGGTGAGTGGCACCCTTCGAGCACGTAATGCATCCTGAAGGGCACGTCATGCAAGAAAAATGGAAAGAGGCGAGTGGCACCCTTGGAGCACGTAGTGTGTCCTGAAGGGTACGTCGTGCAAGAAAAACGGAAAGAGGCGAGTGCACCCTTGGAGCACGTAGTGCATCCTGAAGGGCATGTCACGTAAGGGAGACAAAATGAGGCGAGTGGCACCCTTGGAGCACTTAGTGGGTCCTGAAGGACACGTCGCGTTGTTAACTAATAAGTGAATAAACCTAGATGACCTTAGAATGAATATTGTGGTAAGAAAGATTTGAAAATAAATTCCCTAATAAAATGTCGCCTAGGCTAGGAAAATAAAATATAAGTCTGAGTGATACTTGTGGTATACATATAATACTAATAATCATAATTAAACATGTGACGAGAAGGGGGTAAGAAATTCAATTAATTTATAAAAATCAAATTACCTTGGGCGATTGATTTTTAATAAAAAGGGAAATAATTATTTTGTTACTTATGCTAATTAAAAAGTTATTAATTAAAAAGAAAAAGGGGAAAGGGCAGTTTCCTACACTTGCTAATTAGAGTTTTAGATAAAAAGGGGAAACATAAAGAAAAATGGAAACATAAGGAAAAAGCATAATGGCTAACTTGGCAAGGAATATTGTCTTTAATAACTTTCTAAATTGAACTCAACTAGGGGTAAAATCATGAAGATGGGTAACACTTTTGCTTGTTTTATGACATTTTTTTTTTAATTTTAAGAGGTTCTTCAACTTTCGGTAAACAAAAGTAGTTTTTTTATTTAGAATTTTACTTTACTGTAAAAACAAAACTTGTGAAGAATTTTGCTAGCTTTCTACGGACTATTTTTCAATTTTTTTTTATTGAGATTTGATATGTGAATTTGGCAATTGTTTCAGAGTATGTTCCTTAAAAATGAAGGGAAAGATAATGAGTTATTTTTTCCCACAACAATGTATCCATTATTAAACTTTTGGTTTTGACAAATGAAATATAGTGCAGCAATCTACATAGAATGTATTTTGTGATGACTATAGTTTTTAATTTAACAGATGAATATTATAATTTCTAGAATTTTTTAAGTTGACCAATCTAAAAAAGTTACATATTTTAAACACATGTTTTCCTCCACCATGTATCTATCTCAATTTTTACTTAAAATTAAAATATAAAAATACCCTTTTGAAGAGAACAATTTAAGGATTATGAATATAAATTTTCCATAATTTTTTACTGTGTATTTTTAGAGATATGGATTTTTTATTTCACCGAATCATAATCTCACCTAAAAATATTATGCAGTGATTTTTTTATTAGATTAAATTAGTAAGGGGGTAAGTCATTAAAATGTGTAAGGGAATATGGGGACACCTAGGAGGGATTCTAGGAATGCTTTTAGCTGGTTGAGGGAAATAGGAGTAATTAAATAAGTAATGAAATTAATTTCTGGTGCAACGAAGGAGATGGGCGATAGATGTACGAGGATGATTTTTCTGAATTAAATTTTTGAACATTAAATTAAATGGGAATTTGGGAAATAAATGACTTAGAAATTCTATATAAAGGACGGAGGAGGAGGAGGATGGATCTCTTCTGTTATGTGTAATGTTACGCTGCAGAATTTTAGACTTGATTGACTTATGCTGTGGGAGTTGGGATACCCAGCTTGGTGAGGAGTGGTAGCTCGGCCTTGCGAGGCAAGCCGAGAGATAGTTGTTCTCTGATTTAGTGTTTGTGACCCCTTTGCATATTGGGGGGATAAGGGGGAAGAATATTGCCCCTAGCATTGGCTGGGAGGTATAGCTGAAGTGTCATCGTTCGACAAGCTGGAGATGCACAGAGCACGCAAGACAATGACTTAGAGAGGGCGACTTGGTATACGATATGCTTGCTTGTATTCTGCATGGTAGATTATTATAGACCTTACACTTTCATTTATGTACTTCTAACTGTGTAAATAAGGTGTTGGACTCAGCATTTTAATTGAGAACTTAATTTTCCCCTTAGCCTTAAGCTCACTACTTGACTTAATTCCCTTGGCTCTCGATCCCTGAATGTTGTGACTATCCTATTGGATTTTGATTTATTGTGAAGAGTTTTTCTTTACTTCGTCCTCATCCATAGATCATCATTCCACGCTTGAGTAGTCGGCCAGGAGCCGGATCGACGATCGTCACTTCGGTGTTAATAGACCTATAGATCCTAAAGCCCTACTTTTCTATGCGTGGATGATGAGTGAAGGATGTTTCTTCCCTGCCGTCTACCCTTGTCGATTGTTCTTGTTTGATTGAGGGTATTTGTGCCTTCTTGTGTTGAGTAATTCTACCATTATTATCAATCCTATCCAAAAACCGTTGATTACCCTTGCTTTTTTTTTTTTTTTAAATTAAAAGGTAGATCCTGTTATATTAAAGCTTCAGCAAAAAGGGGGTATACATGGCACATAGTCGCCAGCTGTCCTGCCTGTGTAGGAAACCAGGACAGCTGGCTGTCCCACAGTAGCATGCAAAAATATAGAGAGTGTAGCACCACCCTGCCCGTAGGAAACCAGGGAGTGTATCCTTGTTTAACAATGTTCTAGTAATGGAAAACTTGAAGCTATTCAAACTATCAATTGGAGAACTACAGACCTGATAAACTAAGACAACAGACAGATAAATAAACATGCAGATAGAAATACCTATGAACCGGCGCTCCCGGCAGCATCCTTCGCTTCCTCCTCACTAGCTGGAATGGAAAATGGCTACGCATAGGTTGGACATTGACGCTTAGGAGTGGCGTTGGAATAGGCCTCATAAAGCATATCCAGGCGCTGGCTGACGCGGACCGCTCAGAATATTTGATCGTTGACCAAACTACGGACTTCGAATATGAGCTGCAGCTTCTCTGGATGCAAGAAAGGTGGCGAGGGTGGCATCGACAACTTGTCCTCTTTTCCCAGTCGTCCTGTAGCTTCTTCTCCTCCTGTAGCCTCTTGTGTCTCCTCCTCAATTATACATGGCGCAGCGCAGGGGTCTGATGAGTCTTTGGCGCAGGTGTCAGAGGAGTTTTTAGCGTGAGGTGTAGCCATTGAGTCGATAAAGCGAGTTGGAGGGTCCCAATTGTCGGGGACTGTAAACATCTTACTTTCTGATAAATTCGGTGGGAGCTCAATGCTCAGGTCTTCTTCCACAATTGTTTCAGGAGGGGAGCTCACGAATATCATCATCTGTCGTCGCCTCTGCTTGACTAAAGCCAGAGCGCATTTGAAATTCTGGTGCCTCTTTCTACGGGAGTCGGCTGTGTACCAGCCAGCTCCCCTACGGGGCCTTCCGCGCACCCTTGGCATGTCAGGAGCTAAGTTCAGTGCTGAATCGCCGTGATATCTGTTACAACTCCACTTATCTGGAAGCTTCACGGGAACAATAGAACTCCCAGGAGGGCTGGTGGAGGGATAAAGTGTGATAATATCCATTAAAACCATGAGCTTAATACTTTGGCTGACAGGACGGAAGTCACTTGTGCAGGGCCTCATCGGAGGACGGAGGCGGTCGGAGCAAGTGCGCTTCATAACTCTTGGAGTGTGTGGTAAGGGCTGATATAAATGGCCTCCCTCACCTCCTCGCCACGTCCCTCACTTTCAACACGTGTCACCCCATCCGGGGATTACCCTTTCATTTTTAACTCTACATCCCCAAATTTTTAACTCTATGTTTTACCATTTTACAGTCAACATTTTTCCCACTCATCGGACTGCAACCTTGCCATGCTTTAGATTGCGATCTTACCCTTCTAGACTGCAAGTTTTATTTCACGTTGTTAGCATTATCAGTTATCATTTTTGTTGGCATTTTCAGATGGTTTTATATCTTCACTTTATTTACTGGCAGCATTATTAGTTTTTGACAGTATTTTCAGCAACCCATTTAATGGATTCTTATGTACCCAACTGACACATAAAATTAAGTCCCTTAGAATTGGAATTTTAGAACATCTTCATCCTGAGCTCATCCCTTTCTAGTCTGTGTTTCTAGCTTTGTATAACCTGCACTTTCATTGTGTGTTTAAGCAACGAGAGATACATCGTTTGGTTGCATTCTTGTTCTGACACCAATGCCAACGAACATGTTATTTACACCTGGGTGTTTAGGAACCCTTGCGAGAAAACCTGTGGTCATGTCCCTTTTATTGTAGATTTTTTGGAAATAAACTCTCTTTCAATTTCACTGTTTACACAACATATCTTTTTGGACAATCATTTTTATTTCTGCAACGAAATTGCTTTTAAAATATTAGACAGCCTCCATTTATTGACACCCTGGAATTATACACCTGTGTTTTTTTTTAACTTGGTGACAATGATTTATGCATTTAACCACACAACGATTATTTTTTTTTGCCCAACAATATCCCTCATAACTTAGCAACGTCATTATTCCCTCTACGATCTGGTATATTAAATGTCAACTATTTTAGTTAGTGCTCTGCATTTTTGTATATACGTCATATTTATTAATGCTAGGTCACAACATTATCCTCAAATCTTTATGGATGGCATGTTGACTGTGTCAATTCCTGCGTTAAATTGGAAAATTACCTGTGTTTTGAACCTCGGTGTTTGGTGAAAGATAGTCAGAGTTAACTTTAAATGTTAGGTAGCATACTAATGCTTGGAAGCGCATAAAAGGTCGAAAACTCTTCTGTGGTGCGGTTTTTTCCATTGAAATTTTCTTTTACCTGCTTTCCTATAGACAACAATGTTGTTATTATTCTTTAATACAAGACGGGTATCCACATACAACGTTTTAATTTGACTGTGAATCTGGTGGAGGCATTTTAGCTCAATGCTTGAACAACAATGAAATTTTGTTGGCGAAGTCTTGTTTATTAATAACGAATTTCCTTTATTATGACAACAATACATAAGATATACTCTTGTTATTTTCATCTTTATTTTTATAGTGTGAACCCCCTTTTTATTTATATAGTGTAATTTTGTTTCATAGTGTAAACTCATTCTTTTTATTTATATAGTGTAAATCACGTTCATAGTGTAAAACCATTTTTATGCATATAGCGTAAATTCATTTTTATATATCATGGAAATATTGTTCAAGGACAGCTATATAATTGATTGCTTAAATAAATATTATGGACAAAAGAGAGAGAGATTTTATTAATACCATAGTGACCGTGATTTTATTGATAACATGTTTTATTAGCGACATTTTTTAGTAATAACATATTGATAGCATGTTAACAGTTTTTAATTAAAAGACCACAAGGTCATTAACGGTCAGCAAAATTTATATTTAAAGACAATAATTAAATTCTTGTAGTGTCAGTTTTAAAGGATAGCGATAGATACTCATTTGATATTGGGATTGGATTTTAGTTGCAAAAAGCGATTGTTCAATAATAATCTTTTATTATGTATAGATTGGTTTTGTTGCGCAAGGAAGTTATTGTGTCGTAAGAATGTCATAGTCTGCTTGTTGACTTGTCGGTTGGGTGCTAGGGTTTTTCGTCATGTGTTGGGATGGTTAAGTTGTACTCTGTGCGAGTTGGATTTATCTTGATTCCTTGGTCCAGATAGGTCTTGTGCGCCAGGGTATTGTCACACCTATAACCTTGGGCGACATAATTCCGGATGAGGGGATCATGGTGCACCCTATCAAATAGAGGCGAATGATAACTTGGTCAAAGTGAGTGCTTCTCATTGAGGGCGTTGTTCGTTATAGTTGTTGATGGCGCTTGGGTTTAACGCCTGCGTGTGTTTGGTTACACACCATAGAGGTTCTAGTTAAGGGTCGTCGAAATCGTCGTGTCATATTGTGGATGTTGTCCCTTAGACTATAGGTGTTGTCGTTGTGTGTCAAGCAGGTAGTTGTTTCTCTCTATTTCTTACGCATGTTTTGCCCAATTTCTCTTGTGCTAGTGTCTAGAGTCATAGTTGTTTGTTTCTTTCCCTGCGGTCGTGTGTTCATGGTCAGGTTGTGTGGTTCAACTGTTGTTGTCGTCGCCTTCTTGCCTAAATAAATAATATCCAGTTTCTTCTTTGGTTGTAGTCGTAACATTTGGGGTTGTTACAGATATTTTCTCATTTAAAGGATCCAGACATGAGATAAACTACACATTTATCTCTTCCATTTCTCCTTCATGGATCTCCCAAGGACTAGATTTATAATCATCATATACAAGAACCATGGAAAATCTATGCTCTTCATCATCTGCGCTGGGATATTTGTCAAAAGTTGTTTGTTCTTGGTCAGTACTAGAAATCACTTCTTCATCATAAGCATGGCTGCCAAAAACATCTGTCTCATGAATTGGAATATCCTCTGTATTTCCTTCATGAGAGCAACAAGCAAAATCTGCTTTCAATTTCTCTATTTCTGCAGAAAGTGATTTTACCAACTTTTTCAACTCATCTAAGGAATATCCTTCATTTTCACAGCCTTCATAAGAAACAATTGTACCTTGAACATAATCTTTATATTCCTCATAGCAGTTATGACAAATTAACTCAGAGGAATAAAAATTTCGACAATGCATATTGAAAGATGCATGAAACTATTCTAGGGAGGAGATGCAAGTAGGGGGCAAGGAGTTATACCACTCACAAGCATCTCCCGCTAATGAGAACATAAAAATTTTCATTAATACATCCTCATGATGTATTCCCCATTTATGCATGAGTTCATGAAACTTAAGGAGATTCTCTGCAGGGTTGTCATCTCTATGTTCTCTAAATCTCAACAAAAAATCACCCTACTCATCCATAGTAGGAACAACATTTGGAAAACTAGGAACAACAGAGAAATTAAAAGGAGAAAACCTTCGAGCCAAGATGACTTCCATCTGAAAATACGACTTCTTAAAATTGTGGATTCACCATTAGATTCTTTAATCATGGATTCGTCGGGTGAAAGATATGCAGTCTGAATGTGTTTGGTCTTTGTTCACCATCAAAGACCAGTTCTGGTCATTTTCGTTCTCTTAGGGAGATTTTAATGTGGGACGACAACTAAAATCCTTATTGAGAAGGATTTCCTTTATAGATAATCTTTTTCGGGTCAGCTTTAGGTGTATCTAGAGGCAGCTGTGGAGTATACCTCGTGTGTCTGCCTTTAGGAGCCACAACTGAAAGAGTGGAGTTGCCAAGTCAAAGTTGCAATCTTCAAGGTACTGATTTCTGATGCACCTTCAGAATCATAAATTCTTTGTCGTTCTTACCCAGGGAAAAGTTTTCAATTCGTCCCCGATAATGGTGCCAAGAATGTTATCACTGAGAGTCACCCTCATATTGTGAGAGGATAAGCCCAATACCCATTAGAGTGTTTGGTGGATGTTTGATTTATATTAGTGGAGTTCAAATGGAGAAAACTCAATACAAGAATGATTTCAACACAGAACTGGACAAGAAATGGACAAGGAAGTGAGGGCCACATTAACATCATTCAGTGAATAGAGTTTTAGTATGAGCAGAGGGAAGACTTAGTAGGACAAGTGAACATGACTTCTTTGGGCATTAGATTTCAAGAAGTTTGGTGAATAAAAAATCAAGCTCAATAATTCTCTTCAACTCAAGATTCAGACACTGAAATATGTCCAAACAACAAAGTCACAATAACATAATGATCAAACCTACATCACAATGCAACTACAACAACTCGATTGGATCCTCCATGCCCAAGCCATTTATCATAAGAGGGAATAAGACAACAAAGAATATGACTAAAAATGGTCATGACACTACTGTAATCAAACCTACATTACAACAACATCACAACCCTCGACTGGATCCTCCATGCCTGAGTGTTTTAACACATTGTTTTACAAAGAGATGAGAGAAACACAATTTTATTAATGTGAAAGTATGAAATTTGATACATCACCAGAGAACAAATTCTGGCATCAAAATATTACAAAATAGGGAGCTCTTATCAACCATTTGATGACCATAACAAAATATCAAAACTACTTATTTATACTCAAATCAGTCCTCGACTATCATGAGTCTGATCTGATCACTACATTCAAAGAATTATATCTGAGCAGTCTCCTGTCAAACTGTTCATGTACCCCTTTGCTAGACACGTGCTCAGATTGACATGGGTTGGCAGGAAAATCTGATCGCAGGGGTACCATGGGCTAACAGCTCCATATCCTCCACACCTTCCATTTATGGGGTGAGTCGAGGTTTCAACCACAAAACCTACCTTCCATTAACTCATTTTCATCGGGGACTCAAGGAGACTTAAAGCTCAGGGGGTGGCCACGTACTTCCCTCGGATAGGACGCCATATAAACATGTGTTTGAGAGGCTACTCAAAAGTGGTTTGGGCTCAGACCACTTTTGGGCCCGTAATCCATCACCTTTCATCACGTAGCACTTTTGCCTTACCATGGTTTCAATTGTGGGACCGCTCAAGAAAATTATTACCCGAGTATGTTGCGTCCCCGCAATTGACTGTGACCGTAGATCTAGTCCTGATCTGATATCTGGGCGAACCTGCTAGATTTAGCTACACTTCCAAGATTAATCACCCACCAACTTCAGGTTTTGCCAAAAGTGTGCCTTGGGATGGGGCACTACTTTTGGCGCTAAACAATAACAAATCTCGGAGGATGATATGACATGGAGGAATGACGTCATCATGTTGATATGTTGTAGATGGAGGGGTGACATGTGTCACTCGAAAATAGTCTGAAAGCATGTCTAAAATGCTTGAAATGAGTTCCATGTGTCAGTGTTAGACGAATGCCATGTATTGGTGCTGACGACTAGCAGGAACTTGGTGCTCCAGGGCTCGGGTGCTATCTCCTTTTCCTTTGGCTCCTTCCTAGATGTGACATAGGGCTATGACCTTACGCCATCCTGTGATTGTGGGCACGACCACGAAAGGTTTGAAACCAAACTTCTTTCCTCCCCGCAATTTAGAATGAGACACTACGTGTCCCTTTCACAAAACAGTGGTTTTGATTGTGGCCTACCCTCCAAATTTTAAGGTTCGAGCACCCTTCAACCCCGCAATGGAGAGTGACCACTCATATTGCGATATACGATCATGCCCTTTGATTGACAACTCAACTCTTGTGCTTTTAGATCAACGGGTCGAATCTACACCCTCTCAAATGGACGGTCGTGATTTTTTTTGCTATTTGAGCGTCAGACCTTTCAAATATCAAACTTTCTTTGCCTTCAGTGCTTTCACCCAGAGCTATGGATCTGAAAATGCGTGGCCCCCTGAGATTGACGACTGAGAATTACTTCGGGTCTCCCGACTCCAGGAAAAACAAATCTCAAACCTCATCCTCCTCCATGCTTTTACCCAAAGCTAGTGATCTGATGACGCATGTCCTTTTGAATTGAATGGACGAGAATCACTTTGGACCGTTATCTGGAGTTCACGGATCCATGCCATATGTCCCCTGGATATTCCTTCAAGTAAATCCTCTGGAGCTAAGGATCTGATGATGCATGGCCCTCGCAGATCGACGGTCCAGATTCATTTCGGGACTTTGGCACTTCGAAGGCTTCGACACTTCAGGACTTCGAGCTTTGGCCCTTTGATAGTTTTCGATGCACAACTCGCGGAATCCTCCGAAATAAAATTCACGAAACACATGATCTAATGATGTGTGGCCCCCCGTAGATCGACGGTCCAGATTCACTTTAGGCCT
Source organism: Picea engelmannii (assembly GCA_009831015.1). Lineage (NCBI taxonomy): Eukaryota > Viridiplantae > Streptophyta > Pinopsida > Pinales > Pinaceae > Picea > Picea engelmannii. Next base: position 138,451 of record ML807828.1, read on the forward strand.
TCGACACTTTGGGGCTTCAAGCTTCATCTCTTCAGGATTTTTGAATGCTGGACTTCCACAATCTTCTGGAGCACCGAATTCCGAAGTGAAGGATCTGCCTCCACATGTCTTCTTGCTTTGGAAGAATCATATTATCTCGGGAGTTCGGGCTTCGGCTCTTCAGGAACTTGACATGTTTCTCATTTCAAAAACCCCTGAAGCAAAACCTCTGAAGTGACGAATATGATGACACGTGGCGTCTGGAGGAACTGTCGCTAAGATCAACGACTCCCTGCTGATTTTGAGACCAACGATCCACAATTGCTTCGAGAGTTTGGACTTTGGCTCTTCGGGAATTTCACGCACTTCCCATTTCAAAACTCCCGAGTCTCATATCCTCGAACACTTGGATCGGATGCCACTTGTCCCCCTCAAGATCAACGACTCATGCTTGCTCAGGGCCTTGGGACTTCAGACCTTTTTCTCTGGCGCTATACTTTGCGCAATTTTGGACTTTTGAATGCCCGTGAACCGCTGATATGAACCGCTTCTGGAATCTCCACCGTTGAAAGATTAAAACTGCCCACTCGCCCTGCTAATATTTCCAATCTAGCATGAGCTGCTCTGAACACTGTGCTTTGACACTTTATGTGTAAACCACAAACTTGGACGACCTGCTGCCCTTGACAACTATATGTGATAACAAGTGTAATAAACAATTTTCTTTTTGATTTAGCTCTATGATATATAAGGCAAGTATACAAATGCTATGTTCCAATCTCGCTACATAGCACTTTTTTTTATGACATTGTAATTTTGTTTATTATAAATAAAGTTAGGGGTAAAACAATCTTATGGTGAATACATTTCAATTTCAATGGTGTGTTGTTGACACCTAGGAAGATGTGTAATTTTTTTGGATGAGGAAGTAACATGCAGAAACTTAAAAAAAATTAGCGTAATTCCTTAGTTACCATTCTCGTATGGTAAATTATTCCATATTTGTATATTTGATGTGCGTAATTCCTTATCATTCTTGTATGGTAAATCTGATTCTGTCGAACAAGTCTAATTAATTATATGGAAAAGCTAATATACGAAAACTATCCGAGATGACCGGCTACTTACGATACACCTATGACGGAACAGAGCAACGCGTTGGCAAATCGGGGATGGAAGGTGACCGAATTGGAAACCTTGGCTTCGCTCTAATGTCTAGCATGTTTAGTACCGAAAGGGTTGGAACCTTCTGCTACAAATTGGTGGAATACTTGTAAATCTCGAAAAAAAATTATTATCTCGAAAGAAAATTTGAAAGAATACAAATTGCATGCGCTTGGAATTTTTGATGAAAATTATGAAGATAAGACGCATTTTTCATATTCAAATATATATTGATGGAGAATAGGTTGGAAGTAATACATTAAAAAATGTCTCGCAACGTCATGTCAAGTAGTTCGCATATATACCAATTTAATGATTAATTAAATTAGGAATTACATAGATCCTTCATTCATCATAAGAATTGTTTTATTTTCAGGAATGATTGTTATCCTTCCCACTTAAGCCCAATTCTAACAAGTGACAGTGAATACCACATTCCAAATGCCTATTTTGAAAGGCCATCATTGACCTTGTTCATGTCCCTATATATATGGGACAAAGAAATGTGTGAAAAGGTTTTCATTTTTTGTTGGATATCATCAAAAAGAGGTTGTAAAGTGAATTTTTTGAGTGATGATTCTCTTTGTAACCATTGAATTAATAATAGAGAATCCCAAAAAAATTGTAACCTTGTAACACAACAAGAGAACAAGGGCACACAACAATTATTATCATGATTTGAGGAGTTATACCATGAACCTCCTTTTGGAGGATTCCCTTGAGAGACACCATCAAAGTATACCCAAGAAATGTCACGACTTCTTCTTTTGTCCTCTTTATATTTTTTTCCCTCTACTTATGGATACTTGTTAAGTATATTTAGGGATTAAATTGCACATTTGAGGGGAAGTGTCTAGTGTCCCTCAAATAGATTCATGTTTCTAGTAATGCATATTCCCTAAGCTATATTTAGTGGAAGAAATTTGGTTTTCTTTGTATCCTTGTTTATAAACAAAGTACCTAAAGCTCCTTTAGTACTTCCAGCTTCACCTACATTCCTTAACCTTATCATGTATTCAACTTAATTCCAGACCTCTTTAGATAAAGAACAAGTCATAAATAAATGATCAATTGTTTTCTCTACTTGTTGGCATAAGCTACACCAACTTGGGCCTATAAAATTACTTTTTTGTAGAACCTCCCATGTTGGATCCTTGTAATTGATAGCTAGAAACAACAAAAAATAGTTTTGGAGGGGCACCTTAGCTTCTAGATGGTTTTACCCCACCTTGTCTCTCCAAACCTTTCTCAACAAGGGATCTATATCTTAGTTTGGATACACAATTCTCTATAGGATTGAGATGCCATAATAGTTGGTCATCTTATTCCCCTATTCTGACATTGCTATATTTGAAAGCATCTATGTATGATTTACATACTTCAATTCTTATCCCAAACGTATCTCCTTTGAGGAAAGCTATTTTTTTTACCAATTTGTAGATCCCTCTTATCACAATCTACATTATTAAAAATATCTCTTTTTTTCTTAACTTCTATATCACACAAGAAAGTAAAATATGAATACATTTACATCCTATTCATGGATCAAGACACATATGAACTTTATCTTCTCTACCCACCTTCTGAAGTTTATTATCATTATAGATATGTATTTTAATTTTAAATTTCATTTATCACGGAGAGGGAGTGTGGTAAAATCTTTTGTAGTGCAAATAAAGTTATCTTTAAGGATTTAATCTCTTTCCACCCATGATAAAAC
>ML807828.1:157640-177711 GCA_009831015.1 Picea engelmannii
TGTGGTAGAGTGCTAGCATAGCTACCAAGGCAATAGAGTCAATAGTTTTCTTAGGCGAAGACATCAAGCTTAGACGTTTTAACCCTAGCCAAGCCACTTCCCCTAAAAAGAGTAACGTTTGTTTATAGACAAGTAAAAAAAACTTACGCCTAACCCTATTTTCTAGTTTAAGTTGCGCAAGTGTGAAATGACCTAGATGCTCCTTGACAAACTTTGGTTGATGTAGATTCAAGTATACATTATGGTTAGGACGAAAGGAAATCAAGGCAGAGGGGCATCGACCCAAAGACAATTAGCGCTGCCACCACCATCACCTGAATTAGCTCTCATACTGCACTCTTTGGAGGCCATAAATGAGACTTTAAAGGGGTTTCAGCCAGTAAGGATCGAAGTGGAACCCCCACCATCTGGAGTGGGTAATCATGAAGCATCGAGGGATTTTGGGGGAGGGCCTCCGCTTGAAGACATCACTAGAGAACTGTAGAAGATCAAACTTCCATAGTTTGCCGGCGGTCGTTCCAGTGAACGTGCAGAGGCATGGTTGGAAGGCATGACAAGGTGTTTCACCTTAAAAGACTATGCTTCCACATCAAAGGCGAAAATAACAAATTTTCAGTTGAGAGAAAGTGCCCTGAACTGGTGGGGCAACCTGGAGAGGCAGTTGCACCTTACCCCAGACATCGTCTCTTGGGAACTTTTCGAGGAAAGGTTACGAATGAAATATCTACTAGATTACTACGAGGAACAATAGGTGGGAGCATTTCATGCTCTAGTACAGGGAAACATGACCGTAGAAGAATATGAGATCAAGTTTATGGAATTGGTCAAATATGTTTCATACATGGATAATGATCAATGATAGGCATAACACTTTGTCTATAGGTTAAACCCAAAGATAAGGGCCATGGTGTGGATGTGGAAACTGTCTTCGGTAGCGGAAGAAGTTGAAAATGCACGTTATGTTGAGGAACACATGAACTTAAATGGAGGTACGAGATCGAGCTTTCCACATTGTCCTGGATTCGTGGGGAAGGCCCCTAGGAAATTTCCCAGGGGAGGGGGCTCAAGGCCATCTCCATATGGTAATAGAGTTCCACCAAGGATAGTTGCCACAGGGATTTCAATGGCAGCAAGTGCAACATCTCGTTTATCACCAACGATGTAGGTAGGTCCACAACCATCTCAGGGAGAAGCTAGTAGGGGCAGAGGTTCCAAGGGAAGGAACTCATTTTAGAGACCCTCATAGAGCAATATGCAAGCTCAATCTCGGGTTACATGTTGGGAATGTGGAGGACCCCATTACCAACGTGACTGCCCAGATTTACAATCAAGATTTGTGCATAGAGAAGGAAAGGCCCAGATGGGAAGAGAAAGTGGTAGCCACCAGATTTGTGCAACAGTTAATAATCACCAGGCAGAACATCAATCCATGGTGGTGGAATCGTCAGGTACGCTAAATCATATCAATGTTAAAATTTTATTTGATTCTGGTGCTACAGATAGTTTCATTTCACCATCTGCATTAGAAAAGAGTGGGTTGGTAGCCTATGGGCATGATGACTTTAAACAAGTCAATATGGATTCGGGGGAAAAAAAAGTGGTAGGACCTAGCGTTGATAATTATCTAGTAGACCTGGGAGTGTGTACTACTAGGTTGAAGGTATACATCACTTATCTCGGTGCATATGACCTAATCATTGGAATGGATTGGTTAGAAGCCTATCGAGCTATGGTAGATTGTTTCACAAAAAGAATGCTTTGTGTTGACGACGAAGGAACACCAGTAGAGATCTAGGGTGTACGACGAAATGTGTCTCTACACTTTATCTCAACTATGAAGGTTAAGCGATGCATGAGGCAAGGGTGTCGACTTTATGTCATTGAAGCAATGAATGCAAAGAAAGGAACCTCCTTAGATCAGTACTCAGTATTGTCAGAGTTTAAAGATGTTTTTTTCGAATGAGTTACCAGTGTTACCTCTTGAGAGGGATCTTGATTTCACTATTGAGCTAAAACTTGGTGCATAACCAATTTCCAAGACTCCGTATAGGATGACAGTGCAATAAATTTCTGAGTTGCAGATGCAGTTGAAAGAGCTACTCGACTTAGGGCCAATAAGGCCTAGTGTCTCATGTTGGGGTGCACTAGTAATCTTTGTGAAGAAGAAGGATGGTTCCTTACGATTGTGCATAGATTATAGGGACTTGAACCATGCTACAGTGAAAAATAGGTACCCAATGCCACGAATAGATGATCTCTTTGATCAGATGCAAGGAGCAATGGTATTCTCAAAGATTGATTTGCGATTAGGGTATCACCAGTTAAGGACTAAGGAAGGAAATATTCTTAAAACTACCTTTCAAACTCGGTTTGGGCATTACGATTTCGTGGTAGTACCTTTCGGATTAACCAATGTACCAGTAGCATTCATGAGCCTCATGAACAGTGTATTCCGGAAGTACTTAGACCAGTTTGTACAATTCTTTCTAGATGATATTATCATCTATTCCAAGAATGAAAGAGAACATGAGGAACACTTGGGAGTGGTGTTGTCATGTCTTAGAGAGAACAAATTGTATGGGAAGTTGTCAAAGTGTTCCTTCTTCCAGAAATAAATTCACTATTTAAGTCATATCATTTCCAGTGAAGGAATCTCTATGGAACCAGAAAAGGTAAAGGCCATTATGGAATGGCCAGTGCTGAAAAATGCTCATGAGGTAAGAAGATTCATGGGGCTAGAAGGTTAATATCAGAGGTTTGTGGAAGGGTTCTCTAAAATAATGAAACTTATCACCACTTTGTAGCATAAGGGGGTCAGGTATGAATGTACAGAAGAATGTGATAGTGCATTCATCGAGCTTAAAGGTTACTAACTAGTGCACCAATTCTACAAGTTCCAGATATGGAAAAGGACTTCACAGTCTGCACGGATGCCTCAAAGCAAGGGTTGGGGGGAGTTCTAATGTAGGATGGAGGAGTGATAGCTTATGCATCAAGGAAGTTGAAGAAACAGGAGGAACTTTATGCTACTCATGATTTAGAGTTAGCAGCGGTAATGCTAGCTCTAAAACTTTGGAGGCACTATCTAGTAGGGAGAAACTTTGAGCTCAAAATGGACCATCAAATTTTAAAACACCTCTTCACTCAAAGGGATCTTAATTCCAAGCAGAGGTGGTGGAGTGAGTTTATGAGTGAGTACGATTTTGGTATTTCATACTTCAAGGGAAAAGAGAATGTGGTCGTGGATGCCTTGAGTACGAGGCCATGTGTCTTCTCCTTGGTGCCCTTCAAAGTCAATCTGAGGGAACGTGTGTTGATGCAACTCCATGGAGACAGTTGGTATTTATAGGTTACTTCAAACCTCCAAAGCGGGAGGCAATTAGATCCAAAGTATGAAGGATATAGTCTGGAAGGAGACGAATTATTAAGATATCGAGGAAGGATGTACATCCCCGAAAGTGGGGATATTTGAAGAATCATACTAAAGGAATCCCATAGAGCACTTTATTATGCACATTCAAGTGTGAAGAAAATGTATGCAGATATGAGGAAGCTCTTCTTTTGGGTAGGCATGAAGTGCAATGTAGTCTATTTCGTCGAAAAATTCCTAGAGTGTCAACAAGTGAAGGCCGACCACCATCACCCGACAAGTTTCCTACAACCACATGATGTTCCTATGTCCAAGTGGGAAGTCATTTCCATGGATTTTGTTGTGGGTTTGCCGCTCACATCTCATAGACACAATGTCATCCTTGTGATAGTTGATAAGTTGACCAAGAGTGCTCATTTTATTCCGGTTATTGACACTTATGATGTCACTAATGTGGCACACGTGTTTGTGAGTGAGGTCATCTATTTGCACGAGATACCTAAGAATATCATTTCAGATAGAGACTCCAGATTCACTTCTAGGTTTTTGACAAGTTTGCAGTCAGCGTTGGGGACTTAGTTGAACTTAAGCACAACTTATCATCATGAAACAGATGGGAAAACTTAGAGAGTAAATCAAGTTATGGAAGACATGATTAGGATGTATGTTATGGATAATCAAACCCATTGGGAGAAGTACCTACCTTTGGTAGAGTTCGCCTACAATAACAATTTTCATAGCTCCATCAGAATGCCACCCTATGAAGCTCTGTATGGAAGGCCATGCATAATGTCATTGAGTTGGGAGAGGTTAGAGGACCGAGGAACAGTTGGGCCAAAATTGATTCAAGAGATGGAGGAACAGGTTATTCAGATTAGGTTGAGACTAAAGGAAGCACAGGATAGACAAAAAAGTTATGCAGATGCACACAGGACTGATCGAAGTTATAAAGTGGGAGATTAGGTTTTCATTTGTATCAGGCCTAATAAGATTACCATTTGGTTCAGGAAGGGGACAAAGTTGTCACCTCAATTTATAGGACTGTTCAAAATCCAAGAGAAAATTGGACCCGTCGCCTATTGTCTCATACTTCCACCCCACTTGCATAAAACTCATAATTTTTTTCATGTATCTGTTCTACGTCATTATGTTACTGATGAATCACATAAACTAAATTGGAAGGAATTGCAGGTATCGAACATGGGAACCCTCACGGTAGAACTATTACGCATATTGGACCATAGAGTCTGACAACTCAGGAAATGTCTGGTAGACCAAGTTAAGGTCCAGTGGGACAAGTATAGTCCAGGATCTGCTACTTGGGAGGATGTCGAGACATTGCGACGAGATTATCCCTCACTTTTTTGACCACCTCGAGAATATGTTTCTCGAAGGTTGGGAGTATGTAACACCACCATTTGACTTAGACAACTAGGATTACTTGAGGCCTAAACACCTTTATTTTCTATTCACAGTGAGACTATTAAATGATACACTTGAACTTTTAAGACGTAAACATGTATGAATGTTTAAATGTAATTGAATAATGATGGATATGATGAGATATATTGTGAGAATGTAAATTTTATGAATGTTTAAATGTTATTGATGATGATGGATATGATGTGATCTACTATGTCAATGTAAATTCTATGAATGTTTAAATGTTATTAATGATGATGGATATGATGCGATATACTGTGTGAATGAGAATCCTATGAAGGTTTAAATGTTATTTGAATGATGTTCGATATGCTGCAATCTATTATGTAAATGATAATTCTATGAATGGGTAATGTTAATTGACTTATGGGATATTATGAGATCTATTTCTAACTTGAAAACTTTGATGTTAAAGTTGTTGGTACGCAGGTACCGAATTGAAACTATGGTTGTATGCAATTACATGATGATAATGCATAAGATATGTATGAGTTTGTGTTATAGACTAATCTGCAGGTTATTGGGCTATGAAATAGCCAAGGGATAATGATGATGAAAATGGATTTCATGACCACTGGCTGAGAAACAATATGGTATGAATCTTTGTATGTGAAATTATATTGGTTTGGATACATTGCTATGATATGTGGACCAGTGCAGGATTTCAGGTGGTGAGACTGCCCAAAACTGAATAAACGATGAAAAAACTTCGAGCAACACGGTGCCACTATATATTCCATTATAGGGTGTGGACCATAGTCCTGTTAGGAGGGGTGGAGGAATTTCCCACCATGTATCCTCTGAAACCTGGAGTCATGGGAGGACGGTGTTATCTCACGCTCCGATAGACATGTGATGATGACTATCAGTTGCCTGTTAGGGAAACTTGGTCAAGATAGTGACACTTCCGCTTACGGGTTCTATTTGGAGTTAGGTCAATATAGTTGACGCTCCAAGATAGTCCAGTAGAGGAAGGATAGGAATGGAATATGGAAGTAAGTTATGGAGGAAGGATGAATAGAAATAGTTGAGAGTGTATGGATATTTTCCTTATGGTGGAATTTATTGTTTTTCCTTCTGAAAAGAAAATGTATATATATGTATATTCATAATTACTTAACTAAACTACAATTGTATAAATAAACATTGTTGAGCTAGATTATTGTAATTAAGGTATTTCACAAACATTGATTGGTTTATTATCTTTTATACAATGAATAAGTCTTGTTGAATGAATTGGATGCATATAGAAATTACTATAGAGGTGATAGTTATTGTTATTAGTACATGCACGAGGCTTGTATGTACTAGCTACACATGAATTTATTGTACATGTACACTATTATGTATGAGTTTTCTTGGATTACCTACTGATAATGTTGGTTATTGGATATGAATGTGTGAACCCTGTGTCTTTCCCTTGTATCTTAAAATACTTTAAGTTCGGGGTGAAGTTTCCTGAAGGGTGGGTGTATGTAACAACCCTAGTTAAATAATTAATTGTCATAGTTAAATATTTGATCAAAGTGTATTAAGTTTAATTAATTAAATTAATTAATTGTCCTAAATTATTAATTGTTTAATGTATATTAATTAATTAATTAATTAACTCATTAAATATTTGGGTAATGAATTTAAGTTTAATAAATTTTAATTTATTAAATGAAAACTTAACATATCAAATGATGGAACCATTAAGGTGGTTGGCATTGAATGGAGGGATAAGGTGGGTGAGACTTAATGAAAGGAAGAGGCGGTGAATGGGGAAGGTTTTTATGAAGGGGGAAAATACTCGAGAGAGGGGGGAATTTTAGGAGAGAGCATTATTTTCATAGGACTAGACTGTAATGGGGCATTTTCTGGGAAGATTGGGAGACTGTATTATTGGTTTCTGGCTAGCTAGAGAAGCTTGTTGTAGGACTGAGATAGGGGACACATTTTGCTAGGAGTTTTGGGCTTGGGGGCTAGGAATCCTTACGAAATCCTTGAGCTAGGGTGCCAAAGAGGCTCTGTTCCTAGATGGATGGGTGGTTAGACGGTTTTGGGAAAATAATTAGGCAAAGTTGGAGAATTTGGACAGAGCATCAAGAAGGGCTGGAGATTAACAGTAGCATCAGTTAGAGGTATGTATTTTAATTTTTCTGCTATGTTATATGATTTATTATGATATGTTCATAAATTTTATTTAAGCTGAATGGTTATATGTTGGTTATGAAATTGTGAAAATGTTAGGATGGAATTTCTTAAATCAATTTTTTTTTTTTTTTGTTTTATAAGGCTCTGTTTGAAGAGACCTTACATTGCTTGATTTACCTATGTCATTCCTTCCAGTTGATAAAGGTTCTCTATCCTCTTTGTCATCTTGACTACTAAGATTCCTTTGGACACCTTCAGTACTCCACCTTGAGTTGTAAACTTGTAACCAACATAATATAGAACTCCCAAACATATCAATTTATCTCTTTGTTTGGGAATATACCTTACATTTGTTAATGTTCCTACAGAGCCAACAAGAATTTTAATCCAGACGCTAACAACTCCAACAATTTTACAATAAATATAATTTCCCATAAAAACAAAACCATCATCAATAGATTGGTAAGTTGAGAACCAATTTCTATGAAGACACATGTGGTTGGATGTACTAGAATCTAACAACCAATGTTGATGTTGATGATGATGTGAAACATCAAAAGTAGAAAATACCTCATGAACCATACCTGAACTAGAAACTGAACATGTTTAAGCTACATTAGCTTCCTTTGCTTATTTTGAGTCCTCCTTGGATGCATCCTATCTTTTTGAGCAATCCTTCTTGAGATGCCTAGATTTTACACACGACCAACATTTATTCTTACTCTTCATTCCTTTTGACTTAGACCTTGATGTACCCCAATGATTTTTCCCTCTTTCTATATATCGACCTCTGACCACCATTGCTTATGTGGTTGAATTTTTCTTACTGAACCTTTTCCTCATCTCCTTAGACAACAAATCTCCCAGAATAGTTTCATAATCAATGGAATTTGTTGTGCTAAACCACATAGTTGTGACCAAATTATCCAAAGACTCATGCAACAAACACAGTAGCATAACCTCCTTATCCTCATCTTTGTATGTTACATCCATACTAGATAATTGAAATATCAGTGTATTGAAAACATTCAAGTGATGATTAATTTATATATCTTATTTCATCTGCAAGCTATACAAATTCCTCTTCAAGAAGATTATGTTTGTCAAGTTCTTTTTCATATACAGACTCTCCATTTTGGTCCACAAACCTTATGTTTTCACCTCTTCAATGATGTTAAACAGCACTTCATCTCTTAGATAGAAACAAATGGTATTGAGGGCTCTTGCATCAAAATCTTCCCAGTACTCATCTTTCATGGATGTCAATTTATTTTTCTTTCCAACCAATTCATTTTTCAATCCTTGTTGTACAAGTCAATCCCGCATCTTGAGCTTCCATAGCGTAAAGCTATTCTTACCACCGAATTTCACCACCTCAAACTTAGAACTCTGCAATTTCGTCATTAGCAGAAAACTAGAGAAACCACTACTTATATAAAACTTAACCTTTTAAAAAATTAAGGAATACTTTTATATTCCAAGTTACACCCCCAAAATATAACTTTTAATTTAAAAAAAAGGATTAATATAACACAAAAATTATACTTCCCATATATGCTTTTAAAATATTATCCACCTCACCTTTAATTTAAAAACATCCTCTCACGCTCTTTAATAAATGTCATCCCCTTATTATTTATCATGCATAATAATACAAAACTTCAACCTCTTATTTATATGACATGATTAATGCAACAAAATCCGCTTCACACCTTGACTTTTATACCATTAATTTTTTTAAACCATGCAATTTTTTGTTTTTTTTTTAAGAAAAATAGTCCTGGGAGTGTTGAAAGGGAGCGCGGGTTTGAGATATCAGTGCTCCTTTAGTGTATATAGGGGAGCACTAATTTTCCAGTGCTCTGTGGTGCACAAACAATGTGCATTGATTTTGGGAAAATCACAATTTCTTAAGTTTGAGAGAATTGATGCACCTCTAAAACTACCTAGGGAGTGCCAGTGATCTGATACTCACTTAATCACGCCTTCTTGTGCTCACAAGAAACCTGCAAACAATTTTCCTTGGCTCACCTGTGACACTTAGTCAACCTCCTCTGATACCACTTGTTGGGAAGCGAAAGAAAAACAGAGGATCAACAAGCAAGATTAAACATGCATAAAACTGAGAACAACAATCACAGAATTGACACAGTGATTTATGTGGAAACACAATGCAGGAAAAAACCACGGATAATGAAATTTGATATTCTTATTATTCAAGGGAGAATTACTATAGCAAATATCAGGCATACAATCATCCTCTCCTCACAGTATTCTCTCTACACACCTTGCACTCTCACCTCAATGGGTATGCTCGTATCTATAACATCTATCACTCAGTTACAGAAACTTATCATGAATAGATCACATAGTTAAATGAACAGTTCATAAATAGATTGCATGCATGCACATTCCTAACATAGCTGCATGCATGTGCATGTGAGCACATGTGAAATTCATTGGCATGTTTCCAACACTTAGCACAAAGTCTGCTAAACAGTCATTCCTTGAAATAATTTCCAACGCACTCTTTCCAACGTAAGATTTATTTCTTTTAAAATATATTTTCAATACTAAGAAATTTAAGTGTTTCACATAGGTACAATAGGAATTTCAACAACCAATCGACTTGCAGTCAAACTAAACCCGAGCCATCAATCCATTGGATATAACGGTTGACTTGAAATATGGAAATGAGACCTAGGGTTTGATTTGTTATTTCAGAGGATAGATCAGAGGGATTTTCATACAAATGAGAGTCTCCAAACAAACCAAAGAGATAGTCATTACCTCATCAACCAAAAAAGATCACTCTCTTCAAGCAACAATATTTTTCCAACAACGATCTCCCCCTTCAAACAAATATCTCCCTCTTCATGGAATATTAGAGATTTGGAAAGCAATGACAACCATTAACTTAATTCTGGAAATAAAGATTAGTATCATTCAGAGTTGCATAAAGAGGATTCAAAATCAATGAGAAATCACCATCTTATGTACTGAAGGATAATAATATGAGTTTCTACAAGTGAAATCTTCACTCTAACTTAATCCACTTACCTTATTTTAAAATTCACATAGAATTATAATATGCTTGCATTCACATATGACACATAGGTTTTTTTTCTTAAAGATATTTATACAGGATACCAAATTGTATAATGGTAAAAGATTCATTGAAAGAGAGATTTTTCTCCTTTATTTCTTGAGAATTTAACATGTAAAATTTTTATTCATATTCTGTCAAACTCTCCTAACTTCAACCCTCTTACATTCAAATTTACACAGGTCTATAGAAACCCTTATGCCTATCGAAATCCACAAAAATAGGATCTGCTAACTATGAATAGTAAATATATTACGTATCCAATAATCCCACTAACTATCTAATACAAACAAAGAGAGAGACTAGCTCTCTATAATTTGAATGCCATCACAAATGGATTGACAATCAATTACAATTATTGAAATGAAACTAACTCCTAACTTCAAGGAACCAACCCTTTGTGATAAGTGATCATGACTATTTGGAAGTCATCCAGCTTGAATTTGACGGATGCCCCTGCATCATACTCCCAAGGTTCAAATTGTTCATGGATTCATGTCCATGAGGTCTTCAAAAATGCTACAATTTTTTGTAGTATTGTGGTTGTCATCCAAGTTCAATCCTCAACTGGATGGTCTTTCCATTTGACCAAGTACTCAAAGTACTCTTTTCCTCTTGTTTTCTTACACAACCTTTTGTGTAAAATTTTCTCAAGTACTAAAGACTTTCTTGCTGGCAATTGTTTCTTCCACTGAACCTGCTTCTCTTCTTCATTGTTTTCTGGTGTTTGAATTCCTTCACCTGCATGATAATGATATGCATCTACAAAATTAAGGATAGGAGACATGCCTACATATTTTGGCAACTCTAATTCATATGCATTTGCTGAAAACTTTCTTAGAATCTTGCATGGGAAAAAAAAATTCAACTTTACCTTGTTATATTCTCCTTTTGGAAATCTGTTCTTTCTCAGATGATCTAACACCTAATATCCTACTTCAAATTTCATCTCCCTTCTCTTTATATCATTTCTACCTTTATACATGAGGCACTACTACATATGGGCGGATTATTCCACAAAAATTTTCCACGTTTCCATTATTTTTATGTTTGTTTTAAATTGGGCGGGGTTTTCGTCGTTATTGCCACGAAATTTCATTGCTATAGAGATGAGTATGTTGTTGGATTACTGAGAGGGGGGGTGAATCAATAATAAATAAATTTAATCCTTTTTAACCATATAATCCAAGTGTTATATCAATGTAGCAATATCATCCAATAACTCCAGAGTAAATAAGCAATGAACAAAAGAACAATCATACACATACATAGTACACCAATTTTTTACATGGAAACCCAATATGAGAGAAAACCATAGAATGATTTTTCTTGTATGTCTTGAAGAATTACATTAATTGGAAGCACCAACTTCCTTTGTTTTTCAGTTGCAACTGGAAGGAGTCTCCAACCAAAATCCCTCATCAGTTACATCATCCAAATATGATTTCTAACTCTGTAATAGAACCAATGTATATGATCACATACCTGCAAACCTTCCTTAACAAGAGACTATCATTTCATCAAACTTTTCTTTAGTCTCACATGACTAGTTTTGGATTAGTCAACAACCCTAACTTGAAATAATCATAACTATGTACCTATAATGAATAAAGATATGAAAATGATACACAATGTTCTTTAGTGTGTTTTATGAACTTCATAAAGGTTTCACTAATTAGAACCTCTCATAAAAGGAGTTATAGCAAAAATGGCATACCTTGTTGAATTCGAGCTTATTCTAGAGAGTGACCTTGTAGAGTGTGCCCCGCATGTAATATTTATTGAATAGATATGAAAATATTACAAAATATACTAAATACAGTACTCTAACCAACACATTTGGTCTTACATAATTTGGATTTGTTATGAAGAAGTTATGATGTTTTTACCCGAAACACCCGTTTTAGACTAGTTTCAGGACTAGCCATAAACCCTATTTTCCACGGACTGTAACACCAAAAATACAACAACCCACAAGATGAATTTTTTACCACATATACTTGTATATGTTTCCTCAATGTCCTATCAATTTTATGGTTTGAATCATTCTATAAATAATTTTTTTGCGAAAATGGTGAGATGACCTGTAAATAACATACCTTAGAAAGCATCATCAAAAGAATTTATCCTCCCTTGAATTCCAGCCTCTTTTTCTTCACTTTCCCTTTGAAATTCAGTTTTATATCCCTTGGTTACCTCAATCACCTATAGATATTCAATATTCTCAAGTGTGATGTAAAATGAGAGATCCTTGCCTCTTATTTATACTCTCCATCTTCTAGGTCACTTAACTCTCCATAGTACATGTCATGCCATTTCTGGTGGTATGTGGAACATCACATAACTTCTCATGGTTTGAGAGTTATGGACTTACGAAGTTGGAGGACCCCCATATATTGGTTTGAATCCCCAAAAGGTCAAAGCAGTAAAATAGCTTGCAAAGAAGAAATTATCAATTAAATAATTATTTCTTCTTTGCAAGCTCTTTGACTTCTTTGATCTTTTGCGACTTCAATCCAACATATGAGGGTCATCCAAATTCGTAAGGCCATAACTCTCAAACTGTGAGGAGTTATGTGACATTCCACGTACCACCAGAAATGGCATGACATGTACTATCCATATACAATAGTATTACCTTCAACTATATTAAAACTAATACCATTATAAATGAAACAAGCTTGGGTCCATTACCCAAACCTTTATGCGACTGGAATTCGCTACTAGGATTTCTTCAAGGGTTGAAATCAATGAAAACCAACCTTAATCAACAATCTCCCCCTTTGGAATTGATGGAAACACTCTGATGCAATATTGAAAATCATATCACTCATACTCCCCCTCAAAACATGCCTCTGTCCTCTGCATCTTTGTGACCATTTCTCCCTCTGGAACCATGCCTCTATCCTCTGCATCTGATGAATCTCTCCCCCTTTTTCATTAATGGAAAAGGTTTCTTTCCATCCAGGGCTTCTCCCCCTAACTGAACTGCCCTCTTTATGGTGCTTCCTTGTGTACATCTAACACATATAAGATAAGCATTCACAAGCATTCATTTTAGAGTTGGAATAACTTTGAGTCTCTGGCGAAGATACTCAAATTCTTCCAGTGGAAGTGGTTTTGTAAAGATGTCTGACACTTGTTCTTTTGTGCCCACATACTCAACTCTGATGTTCTTTTTGCAACCTGTTCCCATAGAAAGTGATACTTTATTGGAATGTTCTTCATCTTGGAGTGCATCACCGGGTTCTTTGGGATACTGATGGAGCTTGTATTATCATAATAGATTGGAATGGTCTCATCATACTCAACCTGTATATATGTCAAATTTTGTTTCATCCAAAGAACCTGTGTACAACATGTTGTTGCTGCAATATACTTTGCCTCGGTTGTAGATAGAGATACTGGTGATTGTTTCTTTCTTAACCATGATACTAAACACTCAACCAAGTAGAACGTTTCTCCAATGGTGCTTCGTCAGTAATCAATACAACCTACCCAATCTGCATCTCTATAGGCAATAAGAGATAGATCCTTTCCTTTTGGATACCATAATCCAAACTCTTTTGTTCCTTTACGATATATGAAAATTCTCTTCAATGCTAATACATGTGATTCCTTAGGTGATGCTTGAAATTGTGCCACCTGTCCATCTGCCTGCATTACATCTAGTTTGGATGCTTTCACATATAGTACACTACCAATCATTGACCTGTATTTCCTCTGATCTGTAGACTTTGAATTATCATCTTTTCTTAACTTGCAATTGGTTTTCATGGGAGTGATAATTGGTTTGCAATATTCCATTTCAAACCTCTTTATCATTTCTCTGATATACGTGGTTTGAGAAATACAAATTCCTTGGTTGCTTTGACGTATTTGAAGTCCCAAAAAGAAGGAGAGTTATCCAAGTAATGACATTTCAAATTCATTATGCATGTCCTTTGCAAATTTTTGTCTGAACCTGTCATCATCACTAACAAAAATAATATTATCAACATAAACTTCAATTAATAAAATATTAAATTTGCTTACCTTGATGTAGAGGTTGTTGTCTGCACTTCCTTTACTGAACCCTTCCTTTTGTAGATATTTATCCAATCTAGAGTACCATGCTCTAGGAGCCTGTTTTAGACCATACAAGGCCTTCTTTAATTTTCACACATAGTTTGCATTCTCTGAAAAATGAAATCCTTCTGGTTGTTCAATGTAGACTTATTATTAAAGTTCCCCATTCCAAAAAGTTGATTTTACGTCCATCTAATACACTTTAATATTTTTAGAACATGCATAAGCTAAAAGAAAACAGATTGCTTCCATTTTGGCAAATGGGGTAAATGTTTCTTCAAAGTCGATTCCTTCAACATGTGCATATCATTTACATACCAATCTAGCTTTGTTCCTTGTAACCTGTCCATATTTGTTCAATTTATTCATGTATACCCACTTTTTTTCAATCACATTTGTATCCTTTGGTCTTGGAACCAATTACCAAGTGTCATTTTTCTCTATTTGATCCAATTATTCATCCATGGTCTTGTTACAAAATTAATCCTTGTTGGCTTCTTTAAAATAGGTTGGTTCAATTGTAGATGTGAGTGCTAGGTGTGTTTGTTCTGGTGAACAAATTCTTCTTCTAGTCTTAACTCCTGCGTCTTTGTTTCCGATAATTTGATCTAAAGGATGATTCTTTTGTACTCGTTTGTTAGGTGTCTTTGGAGGAACTTGTTGAACTTGCTCTTCTTCTTATGTTGTATTCTCTTCATCTTCCTCTTCTACTTCCTTTTCATTTTCTGCTTCTTCTTCAAAAAGTTTTTCCATTGATTCATTTTCTTCTTCCATTGATTCTAGTTTGCTTGTTTAATCAATTGTTACGTTGACACTTTCTACAACTTTGTTCAATCTCAGATTGTAACACTTGTATGCTTTCCTTATACTTGAGTAACGAAAAAGTAATCCTTTGTCCACACAAGAGTCAAACATTCCCATTATTCCATCTTCTCTTTTGATGCAGTATTTGGTTCCAAAAACTCTGAAGTGCTTCACATTTGTTGGTCTTCCTTTCCATAGCTAGTAGAGAGTTTTGTCAGTGTTGTTTATGAACATTACTCTGTTTTGAATGTGAGTTCTTTTATGCACTGTTTGTGTCCAAAATATATCTGTCAATTTGGAATCCATTAACATTGTTCAAGCAATTTCTTGTACTGTCCTATTCTTTCTTTCAACAAATCCATTCTGTTGAGGCATCCTAGAAATAGAGAATTGCCTTTTTATTCCATCACTGTTGCAGTAGTCCATGAATTCCTTTGAAGTGAACTCTCCTCCATTATCAGATCTCAAGCATTTGATTTTTGAATCCATTTCATTTACAACCATTTCCTTGTAGATCTTTAAGTTTTCAAAATCTTTTGACTTATTCTTGAGAAAGAAAACTATAGTCATTCTTGTATAATCATCAATTAATAAAATAAAGTATTTCTCACCTTTTAAACCCTTTTTTGTAGTTGGTCCAAATAGATCACTATGCACACTTTCCAGTGGTCTTGTCATTGAATATTCCTTTGATTTGAACATGGTGTTTGTTTGCTTTCCTTGTTGACAATGCTTGCAGAAAGTGTTGGTTGGTTTCATGATCCAGGGTATTTCTCTGACTGCTTCTCATCTACTGAATTTGACAAGGTTATCAAAATGTATGTGACCCATTCTTTTGTTCCATAGCCAAATTTCATCTTCCTTTCCTAGACAACACTTTTCATTTCAAATTTTACTTAATACATATATGTTTCTTGAAGTTCTCGTAGATGTAACAATCAATTTTTCTGAACCTTCTTTTCTTATCTCGCACTTTTGTGAATCAAAAGTAACTTTATGACCTTGGTCACACATTCGAATCACACTTAGAATATTATGCTTCATATCTTCTACTAGTAGAACATTTTCTACCTTGATATTCTTGTTCCCAATTCTGACTATGCCTTTTCCAATGACTGTCGCTGAATCATCATTACCGAAGGAGAATGATCTATATATTTCCTTTCGTAATGTAAGAAACCTGTCTCTATCACCTGTCATGTGTTTTGAACAACCACTGTCAACATACCAACCATGTTTCTTCTGCTTAGCTTGTAGAGCAAGTTTGAATTATTCATTGCTATATTGATCTTGCTTTCTTATTCATGTCCTTTTCTGAGGTTCCTATTTGTGACTGCTATTATTTTGTTGTGGTTCTCTAGGAGGGACTATCATTCTGCAATCTTTCACCATGTGTCCAAAATTGTTACATTTGTAACATTCCACTTTAGTGCTAAAAGATTCAAACCTACGGTAACTTCTTCTCCGTGTTTCACTAGGGCTTCTTGGATAACCCCTTTGTGTATGAATTTCAAAGTTGTTTGTGTTCCTGTTGTTAGCTTTGCAATTCACATCTTTATGTCCAAAATTATTACATGCATAACATAAACCAAAAACGATAGTTTGATACCTGAGAGTTTAAGATATTCAGAAAGGAGGTACTCTTGTAAATTATTCTTCTTCCTAAGGCCTATCTTTCGATTGTTGAGTATGAAATATGAATCTTCTCGCTGGAGGAGTGTCCCTGTAATCTTCCTTGTAGATCTTCCTATCCCCCTTGATTTTTTCTGCATATCTTTTTGGATATGTTTCTTTCTCTGTTTTTTTGGAGATTGATCCTTTTTCTGTCTGATTCTATCGAAGTTCGGACTTGTCATGATGAGATTTTTTAATGCTAATAAATTCATCCAAAACTTTTGAGTTGTTCTGCATATTTTTCTTTTGAATATCCTTTCTTAATGTGACAATCGTTGCTTCCAAATTTCCAATGATCTTGTATTTTTCTTCTAGTTGTTCTTTGAGTGCTTCTTCAATTCTTTTATGTTATTCTATTTGAACCTTCAAATTTGTGATCATTTGTTCTAGTTCTTGAGTGTCTTCTTTCTTGTCTAGTTCTACTTGTAGTTTCTTCTTTTTCTTCTTTTCTCTTCTGATAAATTCTATGGCATACATTAATTCCTCTCGGTAGTCAACTTCTTCTTCTTCAATTTCTTCTTCGACTTCCTCATATTCATCTTCGGCTTCTTCATATTCTTCTTCAGAGTCTTCTTTATCAGAGTCTTCTACTACCATGAATATAACTCTTTCTGTCTCACTATCACTGAATTCATCTTCATCTAATGATGAGATGTTTTCTTTGGTGCATGAGATTTTCTTGAAAACTTTCTTTGTGGTTCTTTTTCCTTTATATGTTTTTTTGCGTTTTGAGTAACTTTCATCATTTCCCTTTTCTTTTCTTTTTATAAGTAAGTAATTTTATATATAAGGGCCTTCAAAGAACCAGACCATAAGTACAAAACTGAGTGTCATCCAGGTTGTATTTATTGAACTGCTCCAAAAGGAGAAACCAGTTCAGCCAATCGGGTAATTCTAACACCTGAGTTCTTATCAGTCTTAAACACAAAGCTGAGCTGACAAAGATGTTACTAGAGGAAAAACTATTAAAAAAGAACAGACCCCTTCAGGGGTTAAATAATTGGTGTATAGTCTGGCACATACTCTAGCAGATAGCCTAGCCACAACTCCTCTTCAATAGGTTTCCCTCCGGTTGCCCATTGCATGTCGTCATCCCCGGTGCACGCGTCCTTGTTAGCAGTTGTTTCGTCGTCTCTCGACAGAATGTGTGCTTGTTGACCGATGGCCATGACCACCTCCTTGACCTACTGTCGAACCAGCTCCTCAATGACCTCAACGTCACCCGACGGAATGTGCGTCTGCTTACCGATGGCCATGACCGCTTCCTTGACCTCCTGCCGAGCCAACTCCTCAACGACCTCTGCTGCACCCTGCTTCCTGAGTTTCTCGTTGTCACTTGCGGTGGAGGGCACTTCTTCTGAAGCCATGGGAGAGGATTCTTGGTAGGTGGAAAGAAGTTGGAGGAGGGTTTAGAGCCTCCCATCCACAAGCTGTAACTGAAAATGGAGGTCCTCCACTCCCTGACGGAGTTCGAAGACTAAGTCGTAAAGGATGGTGAAGTTTTATTTCCACTGCAAATCCGGCTTTGAGTTAGAGGACATCAATGCCTTGTTACGGGCGACCCGACCATGAGAAGGCATCCTCGTGGGAGATTTTGAGGAAGCAATGTCYGATGTAGGGGGAGGAATGGAGTTCATGGAGGTTGAAGGAGTGGTGAGGTGGCACCGTGAAGGGCTCGACCTGGTGTCAATTAAGGCTAGGCATCCGAAGCAGGGGACAAGTGCAGTGGAGGGATTGAGAATTTTTATATGAGGYAGCAGGAGCGGCGAGGAGAGAGTTGAAGGTGAACTAGGAGGAGAGGCCGAAGCGCGAGGCTGTCGAGGATKCCAGGGAGAACCCCTTCGCGGTCTACCTTGCTGTTGCAKCATGGTTTGGCCCGGTAAGTGGGAGTGGTTTTTTAGACCAAAGGGGAGGACCTGGAGCAGGTGGGGGTTCATAAGCACCATGAGAAAACAATCAGAACCAGGCAGCAGCTGCGGGATGGTAACACAAACAAACGGAGAATACATTGCACCTGGCGAAATAGAGGTCGAAGGAGCCCGAGTAAATGCCCCTGTGATCGAAGTAAATACCATTTATTGTAGGAGGGAGTCGACAGTTGTTGGCAGAAGCTGGGCACATGTCTCACTGCCTTTCTTTCTCCTCTGCACCTCCTCTGTGCACCAGGTGGTTGGCCCTAGCACCCTATCCAGGTGTTTATCCTCTTCCGTAGCTCTGCGGATACATTGCTAGAGGATAGGGTGATCTGGAGTGAGGGAAGTGTTGCAGAGGATTTTCAGTCCATCCCAGTTGACCCCTAGATTAGCCAATTCATCCGCTACCTGATTCACACTTCTTCTGATGTGAGAAGGTATGACCACCTGATTAGGTTGCAGTAAGTTTGTGATGGTCTTTATCCCATGTAAGAGTCTCCAGCTAGGTGAAATTTTGTCCGGATCTGCTCCATTTAAAAGTCTACCGAGGAGATTGACGATGATCTAGGAGTTTCCCTCTACAATCAACTGGGTGAAGTTGTGGTCCATGGTGAGTTTCAGACCCCGAGTGAGTTCCCAGAGTTCCGCCACATTGTTCGTGGTGTGACCAAGGGAGCCTGCATTAATGAGAATGAGGTGCCTGTGGTGATTGTGGAAAACAACTCCATAACCCGTAGCTCCTGGATTGCCTTTGGAGGCCTCATCAAAGTTGAGTTTGATGAAGTCAATCGAAGGGACTGACCAAGAGGAGGGACTGATGGTGGGGGGAGGGGCAGAGAGGATAAGGGGGTGAGGGGAAAGGAGAGGTAGTCGGTTCTTAAGGATCATAATTTCTGAGGGATTATTGGTCAGGTCTATTTCGTTCCAAGGTTGGAGGTTGAGAGTTTCCAGAATGTTGAGGCGACAACGATTCCAACAGTGTTGCCACGGGAGGAAAATGTTCCTGAAAAGTCTTCTATTTCTTTCCTTCCATACCTGCCAAAGGATGAAACTAGGAAGCAATTTCCAGATACGATTGAGGAGGGGAGAATGAAACACTTGGTCCCTCCAGTTTGTGATAGTGTCGATGATGTTGTCTTGAACACAATCCGAGGTGCGCATGATGAGTGCACTTTGGTCCCAAATTTGTGTGGTGTATGGGCAAGAAGTGAGGAGGTGATTCATGGTTTCAACTGTCTCCCCATAGAGTATGCAGATGGAAGGCCCCACAAAGCCTCTTTTGTAAAGGTTGTCCCAGGTTAGTATGCTTGAGTGGATCACGAGCCAGAGGAAGAGGGTGATTTTGGGCCAATGTCTGAGGTTCCAGATCTTGCACCAAAAAACCTGTGTAGGTGCCAGGTTCGGTTTGATCTTGATGTGGTAAGCTTCTCATATGCCATATGTGCCTCGTGGCCGGTATCTTCATCGGAGAATATCCTCTCCCGTGAGCTTGGGGATTTTTCGTTTGAGCATTTTGTTCTGGTAGGGGCCCAGATCCACATGGCCATTCAGGTTCAT
>ML807828.1:204462-215082 GCA_009831015.1 Picea engelmannii
TGTGCTATTTTTTGAACCTACCTCTTGTTTTTATATTGTGTGTTATTTTTTCAAGAAAGATTGTTTACAATCATCGTAATTCCCCATGATTTCGATCCGTGGAAGTTATGCTTTCTGTATTTTGTAGCCATGATGAAATGGAAAACATGTAAAAATATAAATGTATCGTCGACTTGTGTGGTGGAATTGATAAGATTTACACCATATAAATGCAGGTGGGGAGCAATTTTGAGGAGCGTGTAGTTTTATTCGGAGTTGAAAAGCTTGTTAAGAGGAAAAAATACGGCAAATCAGAATTAAACGCCTTTTGTAAGAGACCTAATTTCTTATATAATAGACTTGTTAAGAATTTAGATTGCATAATAGACCTAGACTTGTTAAGGTATATCGATGTTGATTCATTATTCACTTGCAACAACATAAGACATAATGGTGCAGGTGATGAGAAAAAAATATTATAAATTCATCTCATTACATTAAAATAGTAAAATCATAGCATTGTATAGTGAGGAACATAAAGTTAACCCCTAAGATTATCCAACAAGGGAATAGTTGCAAGGGAACTAGACCCTACCTATCTTTTACCAGCATAAGCATCAACGTTATAATTTGTTATATTGAAGCATCAATATTAGTTATGGTTATCGATAATATGGTTATAAATTACCAGTTGTATATGACCTTGTTCATTTAATAGCTATCTTAAAGATAGCTACTCAATCAATTTTAATTGTGATGAGCAAAGATAATATATTTAATTTTTTTTTTTTATAATAAAATATTTTAATTATTATTAATTAAATGCAATTTGAATAATTTATATAATAGAGTATTACAAAGTTTGAGTAGACACAATTGTCTTTAAAATTAATTTTCATTTATCATTAAAGAAAACTGAAGCACGTGCTTATGTGACAAATTAACTAGACAAACGATTCATCTAAATTCTTTTGGAGGTATGAACGTCTTTGCTCATACATAAATACTCTTTCTTATGGTGAACAAGTGTATAACAATTCATATGAATTCTTTTGGAGGTATGAACGTCTTTTCTCATACACAAATACTCTTTCTTATGGTGAACAAGTGTATATTTTTCTTTCTAGATTGTTAAACAAAACAAATTCTAGGAATGAAATCTTTTGCATCTTCAAATTAGGAAAGCAAAGTAAAGTAATATCAATAATCTTTTTATTATATTTTGAAAGAAATCTGGTTATTAAAACAAATTTTGATGAAAGAATGGAATGACTGAAATTCGATAAGATACTTACGCCAACAGTGGATAATAATTATGTGTATAGACTCAAACAAACATATTGATGCTGAATTTGGTGGATTGTTTGTTTGGGTCAATTTTTTTTATGTTTATATTAAGAATGTATATAAAATATATAAAATATTATTTGTATTAAATAATATTCATTTTTTTAATGAATTGTTAGAATTGCAAATGCTGAAAACACAATTCAGATATCATAATTAACAATCAGACAGATAAAAAATAAAGGGATTTCACGTGGTTCTAAATACATGGATTTCACATTGTTCACCCAAATGTTGGGCTACGTTCATGGGATTTCACGTCTTTCAAGTTCTCACTTTGTCTCTCTCTCCGCCTCTACGGGCTTACATGTATTTATACATTCACACAAGAAATTGATTATTAAATACAATGCCTATCCATATTCTAACTTGGTCTATTTTAGTTACAACCAACACGGAATAATAAGATCCAAATCCATCATTAGAAGAAGTCGTTGTTACCAAATTCCAACAATCTCCACCTTGAAAACAATTAACCTGATACCTTGCTCCTTCCTTTTGTTCATCACATTTTCTGCAAGCTAAGAGAAGCCAAGCACCACTGTAACTTCTCTAATAAAACTTATTTCATGATATTTCATGTGTGACTTGCATGAGTTTGGATTGCTTGAGGGGTCACTCCACCTCCAACATGTTTTCCACAATTGTTTTGTGAGACATGTTTAGTGATAGATCTCCTTCTATCCAAGAGACTTGTATTACAATATACATTACAATTACCACAAACCATCTCAGTGTAACCATTATAGGTGACATTTGTGCTTCTCAAACGTTGAAGCACTCATTTAACTGCAACACCTGAATCTGTCACGTATCTGACAACATCATTAGCATGTGAAACATCTGGTCTTAACCATTTTATCACATACAAAATGCCTCCTACTAAAATTACATGATAAATAACCTTTTCTTCTTTATAGACAGGCCCTATGCTTGAAGAAAACTTATAATGGAAAACAAGAAGGATAAAAATTGGTTTTACAATGTTCATACTGAACTCCAACCATAGATTACCATTACCATCTTCGTGTACTTCCATGCTTATAATTTGTTTTGATGCTCCTTGATCCCTCGTATGAATTGTCCTGTCCACTTAGTCATTTTCTCACTGATTTTATCCATGCTTCATCTTGCATCGAGAATATCATCAACAAATAACATCAACACTGTGAAATAGTCATTCCTACCCTTTGAAAAATTATGACTCACTATGAAGGATTCAAACATATTGTATATATTCCTAGGTACCAAAAGGCCATACAATGAATTATATAACATGCAAACAAATTTACCGTTGCGATATTGAATCAACCCTTTTGGTTTTTCCATACATACTATATCTTTGTCAATGATGACCTTGTGAGAAGTAGAATCCCACACACAACATCCCTTTATACCATCGTCATAACTTGCAAAGATATAAAACAAGTAGGAATTCGGTAACAAAGATTTTAACTCTGGAAATGATTTACTGCTTACCAGTACCTGCAATTATTTCTTTCTCTTATGACCTTTATGCTTTTTCCATAAACAATAAGATACATCTATCACTTCATATGCTTCTTCAATACTCCCTTCCATCTTATAAAGGTTATCAACCTTTTTTTCCTTCATCACTACTAAATTACCTTTCGACAATGTGAGTGCTCCACCCTGACCTGTATACTTATATCCACAAGAATCCAACACTCCCAATGAAATCAAATTTGATTTAAGTTCAGTTACATATATAACATTCATTGATTCCCTAAAAATACCATCGAACATCCTGATTCTAATACTGCCAACCCCAACAGTTTTACAGGGAATACCATTTCCCATAAACACTACACCCTCATCAACACATTGGTAAGAAATGAACCAATTTCTATTTGAGCACATGTGGTGGGAGGCACATGAATATAACTTCCATTCTTCTTGATATTGTAAATTACTAGAAACAGATAAAAATTGATCATGCATACTTGAATTTGTTACAGCCAAATTTTCTTCCTTCGTAGAGTTTTCCTCAAATTACTTTGTCTTCCAACAATCTTTATTGAGATGTCATGTTTTTCCACCGTACCATCATTTTTCTTTACCCTTTCTGTGTCTTCACTTATATCGAGAAACATTTCTCTCATTCTTCTCTTTAGTTCGACCTTTGATCAGTATCGCCTCTAAAGTTGAGGTTTCTTGACTATATTTTCTCCTCATCTCCTCAGCCAACAAAGCTCCCACAATAGAGTCATAATCTAAAACATCTGTTGAGATAAAGCTAATAGAGGTGACTAGATTATCCCAAGACTCAGGCAACGAACACAATAGTGTAATAGCCTTATCTTAATCTTCCAATTTAACTTCTATACTAGTCAATTGAACTATAAGGGTATTGAAGGTATTTAAATGGTCAACAACTTTTGTACCTTCTTTCATCCTCAAAATGTACAAGTGTCTCTTCAAGCAGATTCTACTCGTCAAGGACTTTGTCATATATAGACTTTCCAACTTTCTCCATAATCCTATGTTGTATCCTCTCCCATGATATTAAACAAAACATCATCTGCCAGACATAAACAAATGGTACTAAGAGATTTTGGATCCAGATATTCCCATTACTCATTTGTCATGGTTGTTGGTTTCTTTGACTTTCCTGCTAATGCTTTTTCCAACCCTTGTTGCACCAGTAAATCCCACATCTTAAGCTTCCATAGCTCAAAGTTGTTTTTAACATGAAAAACTCCTAATACCCAAATCATTGCTTATAATAACCAAAGCCTTTTAAATGTGGAGGATTAATAGTATTAACCCAAATTGTTTAATAAAAGGTTTAATTAAAGAATCATTTTTACCACCCTCACTTTTTATTAAAAATAAAATTCACGCTTTTAATAAAAAGGAAAAAACTTTTACAAAACATCCACCCACATGACTTTACTTTAATCCCTCCACCTTTTTTCATGCAATTATTTAATTACAAATAAAATAAACCTTCATACTTTAATCCCCTTTTAAAAGACCATACCTTAAATTCTCACCATGCCTTAAATTCCTTTTACTCCATAAAAAACATGTGAATAAATTAAAGGAGATTGTGGTTTTTCTTTTAAAGTGAGTCGCCACACCTCACGTTATACCTAGAGTGTGGCACTCTTAAAAAGTCTCTACAGTGTACGACACTCATGTGTTGCGGCAATTCCAGGTTTTCGAACGTGCATGAAGTATGACTAGTATGACGTCGCACCCTTCTAGAGGAGGGATCTGCGACAATGCTGAACTCGACGCACCTCACACAGTTTTCATTCCTGTGGCTCCTCTGAGAATTTGGTGCTCCTCCAACCAGCTCTAATATCACTTGTTAGAATTGTAAATGCGGAAAACACAACTAACATATAATAATTAACAATCACATAGATAAGAAACACATGGATTTCACGTGGTTCACCCAAACGTTGGGCTACGCCCACCAAGCATAGGCATCGATTGTCTTATTATTCAGATCATGGAGAGTACAACAGAGTTGCAAGTTCTCACTCTATCTCTCTCTCTTCCTCTACGAGCTTACATGTATTTATACATTCACACAAGAAATTCATTATTAAATGCAATCCCTATCCATATTCTAACTTGGTCTATTTTAGTTACAACCAACCCAGAATAAYARGATCCAAATCCATCATTAGAAGAATTCCTTGTCACCAAATCCCAACATAAGTTGCATATTTTTATATAACATTAACTTTTTATTTTAAAATAATAAAAAAGAATCAAACATACATAGATAATATGAAAAAAAAAAAATTACTTTAAAGTATGATTATAATTAACAATTTTATATAACATATTATTGTAATTAATAATGAATCAGTAACAAACAAAATAAATCTCTTGGACATCCATATCTTAAGCTTCCTCTAGAGAAACAACTTAAATTGATTTAAAAAATAGCAAGCCTTGATAACATAATATAATACCTACACAAACATGATTATGCAGCCCACTTGACGCACTTAACGTATGCAACCATTAGTTGTCTGCATGAAATGCGATCCATTTCTCGATTACAATTACCTTCTTGAAACATGGATTTGCAAAAGCCATAGGCTCTCAACGTCTTGTCCTAGTTCATTTGCAACCCCTTCTCAAAACCAATTATAATTACATTTCTTCTTCTTCTTGAAGGTGCAAATACTTTAGTGAGACAATGGTTGAAGCTACTTATAATGTCTAGGGACAATATTTTCTCTTCGTCTCAATGGTTAAAATCTTGAAATGTGGATTTGCAAAGGGAGAAGTTGTTATCATGTTGTCCACATACAGATTCTCTTTGTAGTTCATTTGCAACCCCCTTCTCAAAATCATTTATAATTATGTTTATTTTTTGCTTGAAGTTTCAAATACTTTAGTGGGACAATGGTTGCTTGAAGTTGCAAATACTTTAGTGATACAATGGTTGAAGTTTCCGTCTATGGACAATATTTTCTCTGCATATCAATTGTTGCATAGATTTCATTTGATACGAAATTCAATAAGAGATGTCGTTTTTCTCTCTCATAATAAATACTAGATTGTCATCTTGAGAATTTTTTGATCTTTGGTCAAACTAATATAACAATAAGGAAGTTGAAGTTATTGATAAATTGTAGCTTCAACTAGTAGTCCATCTACATTGGAAAAAGTAAAGGTGAGGGATTTCGTCAATCTAGAGGTAGATTCATTCAATGTAGTAAGAAGAACGCCTTCTTTGGTAATTTGAAGTTGACCATTAACATTGGTTTTTGATAATATGGTTATAAATTATCAGTTGTATATGACCTTGTTCATTTAATAGATATCTTAAAAATAGCTACTCAATCAATTTTAATTATGATGAGCGAAGATAATATATTTATTTTTATTTTTCTTTATAATAAAATATTTTAATTATTATTAATTAAATGTAATTTGAATAATTTATATAATAAAGAGTATTACAAAGTTTGATTAGACATAATTGTCTTTAAAATTAATTTTCATTTATCATTAAAGAAAACTAAATAACGTACTTATGTGACAAATTAACTAGACAAACGATTCATCTGAATTCTTTTGGAGGTATGGACGTCTTTTCTCATACACAAATACTCTTTCTTATGGTGAACAAGTGTATAACGATTCATATGAATTCTTTTGGAGGTATGAACATCTTTGCTCATACAAAAATATTCTTTCTTATGGTGAACAAGTGTATATTTTTCTTTCTAGATTGTTAAACAAATTCTAGGAATGAAATCTTTTGCATCTTCAAATTAGGAAAGCAAAGTAAAGTAATATCAATAATCTTTTTATTATATTTTGAAAAAAATCTGGTTATTAAAACAAATTTTGATGAAAGAATGGAATGACTGAAATTCGATAAGATACTTACAGCCAAGAGCGGATAATTATTATGTCTATAGACTCAATCAAACATATTGATGATGAATTTGGTGGATTTTTAAAGGGGTAGTTTTTAATATTTATATTAAAAATGCATGAATACCTCCAAAATGATGATTTTGGTGGATTGTTTGTTTGGGTCATTTTTTATGTTTATATTAAAAATGTATATAAAATATAAAAAATATTATTTTCATTAAATAATGTTCATTTTTTTTTAATGAATTGTTAGAATTGCAAATGCTAAAAACACAATTCAAATATCATAATTAACAATCACACAGATAAAAAACACAAAGATTTTACATGGTTCCAAACACAGGGATTTCATGTTGTTCACCCAAATGTTGGGCTACATCCACGGGATTTCACGTGGTTCACCCAAATGTTGGGCTACGTCCACCAAGCATACGCATCACTTGTCTTATTATTTAGATCATGGATATTACAACAGACTTGCAAGTTCTCACTCTATCTCTTTCTCTCTCTGCCTCTACAGGCTTATATGTATTTATACATTCACATAAGAAAATGATTATTAAATGCAATGCCTATCCATATTCTAACTTGGTCTATTTTAGTTACAACCAACGCACAATAATAGGATCCAAATCCATAATTAGAAGAAGTCGCTGTCACCAAATCCCAACAATCTCCACCTTGACAACAATTAACCTGATACCTTGCTCCTTCCTTTTGTTCATCACCTTTTTTGCAAGCCAAGAGAAACCAAGCACCACTGCATCTTCTCTAATAAATCTTATTTCATGATCTCGCCTGTGTGACTTGCATGAGTTTGGATTTCTTGAGGGGTCACTCCACCTCCAACATGTTTTCCACAATTGTTTTGTGAGATATATTTAGTGATAGATATCCTTCTATCGAAGACACTTGTATTACAATATACATTACAATTACCACAGACCATCTCAGTGTAACCATTATAGGTGAAATTTTTGCTTCTCAAACGTTGAAGCACTCATTTAACTGCAACACATGAATCTATCACATATTTGACAACATCATTAGCATGTGAAACATCTAGTCTTAACCATTTCATCACATACAACATGCCTCCTACTAAACTTACACGATAAATAACATTTTCTTATTTATAGACATGCCCTATGCTTGAAGAAAACTTATAATGGAAAATAAGAAGGATAAAAATAGGTTTTACAATGTTCATATTGAACTCCAACCACAACTTACCATTACCATCTTTGTGTACTTCCATGCCCATAATTTCTTTTGCTGCTCCTTGATCCCTCGTATGAATTGTCCTGTCCACTTAGTCATTTTCTCACTGATTTTATCCATGCTTCGTCTTGCATCGAGCATATCATCAGAAAATAACATCAAGACTGTGAAATAGTCATTCCTACCCTTTGAAAAATTATGACTCACTATGAAGGATTCAAACATCTTGTATATATTCCTGGGTACCAATAGGCCATACAATGAATTATCTAGCGTGCAAACAAATTTACCATTGCGATATTGAATCAACCCTTTTGGTTGTTCCATACATACTATATCTCTTTCAATGATGACATTGTGAGAAGTAGAATCCCACACACAACATCCCTTTATACCATCGTCATAACTTGCAAAGATATAAAACAAGTAGGAATTCGGTAAGAAAGATTTTAAGTCTAGAAATGATTTACTGCTTACCAGTACCTACAATTATTTCTTTCTCTTATGATCTTTATGCTTCTTCCATAAACAAGAAGATACATCTGTCACTTCATATGCTTCTTCAATACTCCCTTCCAGCTTATAAAGGTTATCAACCTTTTTTTCCTTCATCACTACTAAATTACCTTTCGACAATGTGAGTGCTCCACCTTGACCTGTATACTTATATCCACAAGAATCCAACACTCCCAATGAAATCAAATTTGATTTAATTTTATGTACATATATAACATCCGTTAATTCCCTAACAATACCATCGAACATCCTGATTCTAATACTGCCAACCCCAATAGTTTTACAGGGAATACCATTTCCCATAAACACTACACCCTCATCAACACATTGGTAAAAAATGAACCAATTTCTATTTGAGCACATGTGGTGGGAGGCACCTGAATATAACTTCCATTCTTCTTGATATTGTAAATTACTAGAAACGGATAAAACTTGATCAGTCATACTTGAATTTGTTACAACCAAATTTGCTTCCTTCATAGATTTTTCCTCAAATTCCTTTCTCTTCCAACAATCTTTCTTGAGATGTCATGTTTTTCCACAGTACCGGCATTTTGTTTTACCCTTTCTGTGTCTTCACTTAGATCAAAGAAAGAATTCTCTCATTCTTCTCTTTAGTTTGACCTCTGACCAGTATCGCCTCTGAAGTTGAGGTTTCTTGACTAGATTTTCTCCTCATCTCCTCAGCCAACAAAGCTCCCACAATAGAGTCATAATCTAAAACATCTGTTGAGATAAAGCTAATAGAGGTGACTAGATTATCCCAATACTTAGGCAACGAACACAATAGCGTAATAGCCTTATCTTAATCTTCCAATTTAACTTCCATACTAGTCAATTGAACTATAAGGGTATTGAAGGTATTTAAATGGTCAACAACTTTTGTACCTTCTTTCATCCTCAAACTATACAACTATCTCTTCAAGTAGATTGTGCTCGTCAAGGACTTTGTCATATATAGACTTTCCAACTTTCTTCATAAGCCTGATGTTTTATCCTCTCCCGTGATATTAAACAAAAGATCATCTGTGAGACATAAACAAATGGTACTAAGAGATTTTGGATCCAGATCTTCCCATTCCTCATTCATCATGGTTGTTGGTTTGTTTGACATGCCTGCCAATGCTTTTTGAAATCCTTGTTGCACGAGTAAATCCCACATCTTAAGATTCCATAACTCAAAGTTGTTTTTAACACGAAAAACTCCTAATACCCAATTCACTGTTGATAATAATCAAAGCCTTTTAAATGTGGAGGATTAATAGTATTAACCCAAAATGTTTAATAAAGGGTTTAATTAAAGAATCCTTTTTAGCACCCTCACTTTTTCTTAAAAATAAAATTCACCCTTTTAATAAAAAGGAAAAAACTTTTACAAAACATCCACCCACGTGACTTTACTTTAATCCCTCCACCTTTTTTCATGCAATTATTTAATTACAAAAAGAATAAACCTTCATACCTTAATTCCCTTTTAAAAGACCATACCTTAACTTTGCACCATGCCTTAAATTCCTTTTACTCCATAAAAAACATGCGAATAAATTAAAGGAGATTGTGGCTTTTGTTTTAAAGGGAGTCGTTGCACCTTGCAATATACCTAGAGTGTGGCGCTCTTAAAAAGTCTCTAGATTGTACCACACTCATGGACTGCAACGATTTAGGGTTTTCGAACGTGCGTGAAGTATGACTAGTATGACGTCGCACCCTTCCAAAGGAGGGATCTGCGACAATGTTGAACTCGACGCACCTCACATAGATTTCATTCTTGTGGATCCTATGAGAATTTGATGCTCCTCCAACCATCTCTGATATCACTTATTATAATTTCAAATGCGAAAAACACAACTAACATATAATAATTAACAATCATAGAGATAAGAAACACATGGAATTCACGTGGTTCACCCAAACATTGTGCTACGTCCACCAAGCATAAGCATCGATTGTCTTATTATTCAGATCATGGAGACTACAACAGAGTTGCAAGTTCTCACTCTATCTCTCTCTCTGCCTCTACGAGCTTACATGTATTTATATATTCACACAAGAAACTGATTATTAAATGCAATCCCTATCCATATTCTAACTTGGTCTATTTTAGTTACAACCAACCCAGAATAATAAGATCCAAATCCATCATTAGAAGAATTCCTTGTCACCAAATCCCAACATGAATTG
>ML807828.1:223663-241609 GCA_009831015.1 Picea engelmannii
GAAATTCAATAAGAGATGTCGTTTTTCTCTCTCATAATAAATACTAGATTGTCATCTTGAGAATTTTTTGATCTTTGGTCGAACTAATATAACAATAAGGAAGTTGAAGTTATTGATAAATTGTAGCTTCAACTAATAGTCCATCTACATTGGAAAAAGTAAAGGTGAGGGATTTCGTCAATCTAGAGGTAGATTCATTCAATGTAGTAAGAAGCACGCCTTCTTTGGTAATTTGAAGTTGACCATTAACATTGGTTTTTCATAAAAATGCCTAGATTCGTTTGTAGATAATGAAGAAAAAGAATTAGAATGTCAAAGTCCCAAGTTTGAGGAGAAAAATATTCCTCTGGTGCTCTGTTGTTCTCCTACACCACTCAAACCCAAATCTAATCTCATAAAGAGAAAGTTACTTGGAATTCCTCTTGAAGAATTTTACATTCTCTTTGATTCTGATCTACACTATTTGATTGATTTAGATCTTGCAAAGGTCAAGTACCAGTGTATGAAAAGAAAATTCCTCCCATAATGTCTAACAACTATGTGAATTATTATTTGAATCGATAGTTTAATTGACAATAGGCTCCATTTGCAACCATGGTTGAATAAAACAAAAAATTGATACAGAAATTGAATAGTGCATGTTTAGTAAGGTTTTGATGATCCTAAATATGATGCATTTGTTCTTTCTAATGATCATGATTCTGATTCATAGCTTCCTGATCGATATCCATAGCTAGAATCCCTAAAGTAAAAATACATATAAGAATACCTAGGTGGAGTAATTCCATACCCAGTAGTAGCATTTCCGGGTCTGGTTAAAAATGCACGAGCAATTAAAAATGTAGGATGAGCAGAACCTATATATCCACCACCACCCTTAGCACCCCTTCTAGGTTTAGCTCTTGTTCCAGAGCCATATTATTCCTTTCCATATTGAGACCCAACTTATGATGTGTATGAGCCAGTCCCTTATGTTCAAAACCCGACAGTAGATCTATAACCAATAATGGGTCAAGAATATGTGCAATATGAGAGAGAGGCCCACTCGACATTAACTAATGAAAGAAAATGGACTATATCAACCCTCGAAAGAATATTTGGACTTGGCAAGGTACATAAATTTTCCTCTCCAACAACCTCTTGGAATGCTAGGTCATCATGTGAAAGAATCAGTCCAAGGATTGCATAGGCTAAGCCCGAGCCCATGCTTCCACAAAGGCTTCAACCAGGTAATTTGTTGGCTATTTCACTTCAATAATAATGTTAATAACCCAAATTCCTATTTTTTTTTGTTAATCGTCGCCCTTGAAATATTCCAAAGCACCGATACAAGTAATGTCTTTGGTGTAGAAGTAAGATTAATCATTTGATTTTGTCAATATAGAAGGATTTTTAAAGTGAAACTTTGTAAATTTGTAAACAGAACCATCGATACAAGTAATCTCTTTGGTGTGGAAGTAAGATTAATCATTTGATTATGTCAATATAGAAGGATTTATAAAGAGAAACTTGGTAAATTTGTAAATTGAATTTTCCTCCATGAACTTGCATTGTTTCTGTGTTATGAAACATTATTAGAGGAAAACATACATTAAAATCATATACATGTATCATTATTGTAGTAGAAATATCTTGAAAATACATACAATAGACATTTTTTTTCATGAGATGAGGACTGTGAATACCGTTGAGTGAGCTTCAGGGTTCTGAAAATATTCAGAGGCCAAGCATGTCAATAGATATTAGTATAGATAGAAAGAAGAATGCCTACTCTTTCAACCTACACCCAGAGCTACAAGTTATCAAAAAAAACCCTATGATGACACCTTTGTTTTCATGCACATTCATGAACTACTAGAATTTGGCCCACCATGGTATAATTCTTTCAATTTTTCTCATCATACAATCAAAAGCAATGGAGAAAATTAGTCTCTTTATATTCAGCTAATTAGTGTGATATATAATTGATTGATAATATAGATTCAAGGTTTAGGTTAACAAATTTTTGTTGATAACGTTGGATATTTGGTTAGGTGGGTGAACCCTTTAACTAGAGATTTGGTAATAAATTCATGTAAAAATCACACAAAGGAACCCATACTGAACTGTATCAACTCACTTCCCCCAAAATTGTAAATGTACACATACCTATTGATTTGCCTATTAAATTCTTCCATTGCAATTTTCCTACCCTGATGATGTCAGTTGAGGGAAATTCAATTCAGGGATGGAGGAGGAACATCCTTAACGTTGGTGTAGTTCATAGGAGAAATTGTTTGAGCTTGTTATTGGTTTCAAGAGAAATTATAGTACGCTAACATTTGATCATTGCACATGCATATGTAAGGCCATGATGAAGGATAAGGTTTTGTGGTGTAAGTGTGCATGCAAATCTCCATGGATCGTCACGGTACATGCATCAACTACAATGACCATCCATTTCATAGTGTATGTGGCTATTTTTAAAATTTTCAATGATTTGTGATGTATAACAAATAGTGATAAAAAATTTAATACAGGAGGATTAATTAACTAACATCATAACCCTGACCGAATAATAAAATCAAATAATCAAATTGAAAAATATAAAAATTATTTATTATTTACAAAATAATAAAAATAATAAATTTGTTTTTCATAACATCGAGAAATATTTCACAGGACTCCAAAATGCACAAGTTAAAAAATTTTCAACCATGATTGACCACAAATCTTGTTTATATTATCAGACCACACATCGCATTAAATATGAAATAATATGTTATGAAACGTTTAAATTGGAGGAGATACAACCAAAGTTAATCTAAATGATTTACATAAAATATGTCAAGATAAATATATTAGAATATGTAAAATTTCCTAACACGTATTATGAGAGTTATAAAGATGGATTCCATTAAATCGTTACACACCTACAAGTAAAATATTTATTAATTATTTGGAATTATTACCATAATTCAACCAAAAAGCTATAACATTTATTAAAATCGATGAAAAAAGAGTCCTCAACTAGGCAAGTTCCCTTCACCACAACTAATCAAAGCTATTATACCACAAATGGCCTAGAAAGTAGGGACACAATCCCTTGCAAGTTTTATTTTCCAATAAAATTAGACATGCAGAGTCTAAGTGCTCTCATCAGCAAGGCTAGTCTAACCCTTCCTTTATTTTCAAGGTTCAATAGGCCTTTCCATTCAAACTAACACAACCCAAATTTTAATGGCTCCTTAAGCATATGATCCCTCTCAACATTATTACAAATAAAATAGCCTTCAAGCACAACGAAGAAATTTCTCTAACACTCAACACATCAAAAACATAAGAAAGTAGCCTTCAATCACAATGAAGCAATTTCTCTAAAACACCAAACACATAAGAAACAAAATTGAACATTCATTCTTCACCTCAAATGACTTCTTACTATCTACAATCAAAATACTCACATTTCAGCCAAAAATAGAAAATTATTTTTTTATCTATAGTTTTCCCTTCTTCTTATTCTTCCCTAAGTTGTCTTTTGTTTTACTTCTCTCCTTTAATTTCCTCCTCTTCCTCAGATTTATTACCCTCACCAAAAACATTTAGGCTCATAATATTACCTTCACTTCTTTGATCCCTAAAAAAGGATAATACAACTACTTTTGAAATTTTTTAGCTGATAGCCTTATGCAATTATGCAACTGCATCTACAAAAGCATTTCAAAGGTCATAGCATGAAGACTCAAAAAAGGTCCTTTGAAAACAAATTTTAGGTGAGAAATTTGAGATTTTGGAAGGGTAACAAATCAATGAGGTGATGGGATGGAAAATGAAAGTGTACACCTGATCGAGGATTTACTTGAGAATCGTCCTTATTTACTTACTTTTTTATCATAAATTTGTTATATGGGTGATGTGGTGAATCGCCTTTACATCCTTTGTTTTCGTAATCAATGGGGCAACATCCGCTTTCTTCACACTAGGTAGGTATCTCGAATAAGTATCCCCCCTATAACCTCTCCTATTCATGCTAATAGTAGAAGGGATGAGTAAATTATTTAAAGAGACATCAAAAAATGGTAGCTTCAAAGGGATTTTCCTTGGTCTCATGTTCAGTATCACATATCTTATGTTCATGGACGATGTTATAATTTTCTATGAAGATTTTAGAAGGATAATCAAGAAGATTAAAATATTGTTCGCTCACTCTGCAAAATTCCACATTAATCTAGAAAAATCCACATTGTCCATGTGGGAAATTAGAGAGCTAGAGAAGGGGTGTTTCTCCCAATTATTTCCTTACCAAGTGATTGATACGGATCAAGGAATTAAGTACTCAAAATTCCACTTGAAACCAAATTTGTATAAAAAATGTGATTGGAGATGGTTGGTTTCCAAAGTAGAAAAATAGATAAACCATTGGTGCAACCAATGGCTATCAGGAGCGAGCACATTTGTACTTTTTAAAGAAGTACTAGAATCCCTACTAGCATATTGGATTTCATTGGAGGAAATTTTGTTATTAATTTATCTACTTAGGATATAGCAAAAAGAGAGGTCTTATGCTAGCTTCCTAGAAAAATTTGGCATCTCCAAAAGAAAATGGAGGATGGGGCCTAAAAACATTATTCCTATTGTCCAAGACCTTAGTTGCAAAAAAAGTATGGAGGCTAGTACAGGGACAAGGCTTGTGGGTCCAGGTAATGAAAGCCAAGTATTTGTCCCGATACATTTTTCAAGAATGTGTTAGGAACATGGTTAAATAGGTTCATAGTGCATCAATGGTCTATAAATCTATGAAATCATATTTCCATTTGGTTGGTCACTAGATGATCTAGAAGGTGGGTGGAGGGGATAAAGTTCATATTTGGCTTGATGGGAATAGGATGTAAAGGTATTCGTAATTTTCTTTCTTGTGTGATATAGGTTTTAAGAAACAAAGATATATTTTCACTAATATATATTGTGATAAGAGATATCTAGAAATTGGTAAAAAAAATGGCTTTCCTCAAAGGAGATAGGTTTGGGAGAAGAATTGAAGTATAGAAATCATACATAGATGATTTCAAATATAGTAATGTCAGAATAGGGGAATAAGATGACCAACAGTTATGGTCTCTTAATACTATAGGGAATTATGTACCCAAACTAAGATATAGAGCCCTTTTTGAGGAAGGTTTGGAGGGAAAACATATTTGGTGGCGTAAAACCATCTAGAAGCTAAGGTGCCCCTCCAAAATTAATTATTCTATGTGGTTTTGGCACAGGGGCGGACCTAGGGTTCAACACTTCAAAAACACACCAACAAAACCCTAACTATTGCCCTTTCAGAAACACCTACAAAGAAGATGAAGTCTCACTCAAGGTAGAGGCAGGGGTGGTTACAGGACTCCAGTTTCTGCAACCTTAGTTGGGACATAGATATGTTATTACAAACTCTAGCAAAGAACTTAGAAAATTTCATTCATTAGTAATTAACCCTTGTCTATAGCGCATATAAACCCTAATTACAATGCAATGCAGTATTCAACAAGATTCAACACATTTAAGCACTAAGCACATCAACATAGATCAGATCTAGCATCCCATTCACATCATTAGGCACTAAGCTATCATATTCATCTAAGAATACATCATTGCACTAATCATTAATCATATTAACCATAAAACAACCATAATGCCCAAAGAAACCACAACACAGGATATATGTGGTTCACCCCTAGCATGGGGTTACGTCCACCAACTCTTATTCTCTTTATTGTCTTCTGTCAATATTCTGCATGCACAGAGACACAAGGTCCTACTCTGCATAGGACAAGATATTTGTGTGCACCTCTCTAAGGCCTCCTTCCCCTAGCTAGGTTACAACACAAAGCCTTTAAACACTCTCTTACACTCACTTTCACTTAGCCTTGCAAGTCTCACACAGTATGCACAAAGCATTTACAGCTATCACTTGCACTTAGAACATTGGTCTTCACTTGCCCTTTTGCACTTAGCATCACACCCTCTTTCACACCTAATTACATTGCCTAGATTTATATTTATACATTACAAAAGGGCTTAAACATGGGTAAACCCATGGGTCGACATCCCCATACCGGTTACATAATACCAAAACCCAAAAATCCCTACAAAGGAGCTGAGATACTGCGATCTTCGCTTCAACTTGGGCTGCACCTTCGACAGCCTATCGAAGTCCCAAAATAGGTCAAACCTAACCAAATATATCCAACACTTGGTCAAGGGCCAACAGGCCCCCAACACTCAACTGTGACTCATCTAGAGTCACTCTAATCTGGGTAGCTCTGCCTCAAAATCCTCAAGCCTAGCTCGAGTTTCTTCGACCTGTTGCTTCGCCAAGGCCTCTTGCTTGACAAACTCTTGAATAACTTCCTTGTTCATAGGTCCCTCTAAGAGTTGTTCTACTAAAGTGACTACTTGTTCCAACTCTTCTCCTCGGCCTTCAATCTCCTCAAATAGTTGGCAAGCTTCGTCCTGGACTGGTTGGAGCCTCTGAGTCACTTTCGTGACTTTGCTCTATATGGTGTGGACCTACTATTGAGCAGTGCATTGTTCCTGGGATATTTTCATTCTTTCAAATGCTGACAGGAGCTTCAAATGCGTCTATATTGTCTCTACTTCTTGCTTTGCCTCTTGAAGTTGTGACTCCAGTGTCTTTAGTTCAGGGTCCTCATTAAGTCTCTCATAAGTCTAGGAACTTCTACTACTAAGTTGTTTACATTCCAAAGATAATTCTTTGATCCTCTCAACTGCGCTCCGGGCAGTGGCTTCTCTTTGGTCTTGCAAGTCCTGTAGAGTACTTGGTACTGTTTGTATCTCTAGATCTTCTATTCTCTATTGAAGTTGTTGGATGGCTTCAGTAAGCTACACTACTTGATGCTCCACTGGGTCTTCCTCCTTTTTCTCTAAGCCCGTCATAGAGAGAAGTGCTCTGCTGACTACTTCTTTTACCCCAACCTGCTTTACGAGCAGTTGTTCTTTCTCATGTTGGATCTGCGCTTTCTCCTTTTTGAACTTTGCTTGGAGGTCATCCTTTTCCTACTGCGTAACTCGATGTTTCTCTATCACTTCCTCCTGGGCTTTCTTCAAGGCCACTGTGGCCTGTTCTGTTTCTTTCTGTGCACGACGAAGGCGAGATTTGGTTGCATTGGCTAGTCTGCAGATTTGGGTAGGCTCATATCCCAACTTTGTTTCTTCTGATGGTAAGGGCGTAGTGGACACTGCTCGGCTAGGGTGAAGGGAATGTTGCACCCCTCCCAGTTCTGCTTCAATTTTCTCACACAAGGTCTCTTTCTTAGATTTATTTCTCTGCAAAAGATCTTCCAAGATGTCTGATACAACTGCGATGATGAAGTCAAAGTCATCGAGCCTAAGCATAGTCTGTAGCTTGGTCTTACTAGCTTTCGACTTCTTCCGCGATATGGGTTTCGTGGGAGAAACCTTTCTTTTGTGAGATGGCTCTATGTCACCAGGGGGATTTTTTGGCGGTGTTACTTTTCCTTTCTTGTACTGATCTTATTTTCCATTGTTCTCTTCTTTATCTACTTCGTCATCACCTCCTCATCCAGGTGATTCTAAAGCAAATTATTATAATGCATTGCTCAGTTGTTGGACTTCTTATGTCTTCTTGCTTCTGCTAGTTCCAGGTGTATCATGCCCTTCACAAGTGACCACCGGGCTTTCGATTAGTTTGGGATTGGACATTTCTGTGGGGTCAACAAGGATAAGGATCTCTGCAGACCACTCCTTAGTTATTTATTCTAGGTCCTCTTGTGTGAGTTTGTAATAACTCTGTAGTACTTCTTTGTGTTCGTCTCTATGCGCAGTGATGTAGATAAACTATTTGTCAGCGTGAAACTTCACAATTGGCCTGAACCTGTGTAGGGTGTTTGGAATTATACGAGGGACAACCTCAATAGCCCTCTTTAGCTGCAGGTAGTAGGTGTGGAACACCACGTTTGATTTCCATTGTTTTCCCATATCGCTCGAATACCAGAGTGAAGTGAGATTCGTGGCTAATGGTTCAGATGTCTCTAATTCAGGGTAGGTCACACATTTCGACATCACCCAAGATATGAACGTGATGAGGATCAATAGTCGACTAAAATTGAACTCATAGCCCTGATATTGAGCTTCGCATAAGTCTTGGTCTAACTGGTTCACTAAGTACTTTTCCTAGTTCATTTGTATCCCCTCCACGCATTTTCCTGCGAGGTCAACAACAAACCCAGTGACCTACGTGGGTCTGTTCTTTCAGACTAGATTACCAACAATCAACTGGCAAGAAAGGCGCACTATGTCATTCTGGATGGAGGCTACCTTGTAGCCTCGCTTCCCCTTATCCACATCATCATATGTATCTTTAATATCCTGCGTCAGGGCACGGTCTGCATCCTTCCCTGGGTAAAAGTCTTGCAGGTCTGGTCCCTGCATGCTCAATCCGGTGATCTGATGGATCAGCGTCGGGTCGATGGTGATGTGTCTATCTAGCCATAGGTATCCACCATGGAAGCTCGACAGCTGGAGCTTAACGCATGCATTAACCTCCTACTACCTTCCAAAATGGGGTATTTTCATTACGTTCAAGATGGTGGACTGCGCAAGGTCCTTAGTCCATGGTTGGGGGATTATCCTCAACTTCTTCCCCTTCATGCTGAAATTCTTGCGATCCACTAGGTTAAAGTCGTTGATATTTACTTTCATGATATTATCCATCTGAGGCTTTCCTATGCGTATCCCCTTCAGGAGGTATGCAGTAACCAAGGTGTAGTCGAAGTCCCTGCGACACAGTTGTCATGATTCACTACGTCAGCCAAAGGCGGGATGTAGTCAGGAAGGATGGATTGGATTAACTTTGCGTTTTCCAAGTCATCTCGATGCTTGTTTCTTTTCTTGGTTGAAGCTCGGGATGGTCAAGATCCGCAAGTAGTCGACAGGGATGCTTGCACTCCTCGCTTTGATGAAGCTTCAAGTCTGACAGACATTACCTTCTCATCCATAAGTTCGATGAGAAATTCTTCGACATAATTTTTTGCGTAGTTGGGTTCGTCCTACATGCATGCTCAAGATCGGATAACTCAGGTCGATGAAAAAATGCTCAATGCAATAGAACAGGTAGCGAAGTCTCAGTAAGCACAACACAGTAACAATGAGTTCTCTTGTTGTCTTGGATACAATTCGTGAAAGTCTGCTCAGGGAAACAGTTGATAGAATAAGTAGACAATGATGTAATGAATCCATCCAATGAACAAAAAGCCTTCATCAATGCAGTTATGTTTGTTACGACGTGGTCCCAACGGTTCGATGGTGAGATTGTTGATCATAACTGTTGTTCTAACCATTTAAGAACGTCAATCTAACGGTTATAATGCCTCCAACGGTCATATCGCTCTGCCAAGGCGAAGTGCCATTCTGAGCTGCTTTGATATTCCGGTGAAGTTCAAATTTTGGAGACCTTCCTTATGCGAAGTCTTCTCTGGAACTTCCTAAAATTTCTCCAACTTTGCTTTCTTCTTGTTGATCTTTCTAGCCTTCTTCCCTTTGATCTGCGTCTCAATATTCCTCTTTCCATTATGATTCTTATCTCCTATTGGAATAGTAACTTGGTGATGTTGGTGGTCTTTACTAGGGTTCAAGGGAAATACTTATTCTCTATCTAGGGTAGGTGCTCTACTCCCTTGTACATACATGTGTTTCAAATCTTCTTGTGTTCTTTCAACTTCAACATGTAGATTTTTGGTCCTCAGTAGCTTCGACTGGTTTTATTGTTCTTATAGTAAGTGTGCTATTATATTAGCCATGAAGTCTCTTTATTCTTGATTTTTTTGTTTTATATCTTCCTCTTATTTTCTTTGGGTCTGATCTTTCTCAATCCAAGGCTTTCCTAGTAACATCACAAATGGGGAGTTGTTCTCAATAAATTTAACAACCTCAAATTCTTCTTCTGTCGAAGCGCCATGAACACTCATAGATGTCTGGGTAAGTCTTCCATATAGGATTATCATATTTCCTCTAAATAATTCTATTCCTCCTAATGAAGGAATCATAGCAGGCTTTCCTAAGATTTCCCAAGTTCTTTCTGTCATAATATTCACTTGTGTTTCCTCATCTAGAACACAGTTTATGTCAAAGTCTCTTATTCTTGTTTCTATGCACTCTTTTTCTTTTAAGATCTCTGATTAGTTGATATCTATGTGGTCATTCATGGTTTCTTTCATTTGTAGTAATACCGTCTCTGATTCTTTCTGGGGTTCTACCATGGTCTCTATTTCTTGGCCTTTCTCAGGGTTTTCTTGTCTCATATTCATTATTTCAACCTTAACAATCATTCCAGGGAAACCCAGAATGCCATGGTCCACTTGTGTTGTGGGTGGATCTCTTATGGAACTCACACCACTTCCCCATGTCCATTTTTGGCTTCGTGGTGTTGTTCTTTGCTCGCGTCTTTGGCTGGTTGTCCTAGGTCACCCCACCTTGTCTTGGTCCTTTGTTCTATGTTTTGAGGGTAGCTTTCCCTTGCTTCTGATTCGCAGACCCAAAGTCTCACTTCTTCTATTTGAACTTCTTCTCAATCTTGGTAGCATATTGGTATTCCGCACCAAGTGAGGAGATGTCGAGGAGCTCCATTTCCTCCTGAATGTATCTATGCAGACAACTGCGGTACTTTAACACCAAATGTTTAAAGGTTTATCTTCAACTGATTGACGACTATGTGGGAGAGGGTAGACCTTTCAAATCCTCAGGGCGAAGAGAGCCTACTTCGGTTGCAACGACTTCTTGATTGGAGACCTTGGAATTCCCCTTATTGGTGGCAGTACCAGTACTAGTACCAACAATAGCAGCAAGATCAAATTAATAAATATGGACAAGCACAAGAATTAGTAACAGGACTGACTGAATCACCTGTGAGCTACTAAGATGACTGACTGAATTAGATCTTTGGTCTATTATTTTATTTTAATTTTCTGTACTTTATTATCACAATGAACAATCAAGTGATCAGGACGAAAAAATATGGTAAATCAGAATCAAACGCCTTTTGTAAGAGACCTAATTTCTTATAAAGTAAACTTGTTAAGAATTTTGATTG
Source organism: Picea engelmannii (assembly GCA_009831015.1). Taxonomy (NCBI): domain Eukaryota; kingdom Viridiplantae; phylum Streptophyta; class Pinopsida; order Pinales; family Pinaceae; genus Picea; species Picea engelmannii. Next base: position 234,756 of record ML807828.1, read on the forward strand.
CATAATACACTTAGACTTGTTAAGGTATATCGATGTCGATTCATTATTCACTTGCAACGGCATAAGACGTAAAGGTGTAGGGAATAAAACATAAAGGTGTATCTTAACTAAAGCTTATACCTATTGAAGATGGGTATAATTAATGATTCAAGATGGGTATAATTAATGATCTTTTAATTATAAAAACTAATCTTATGGCTAGCAATTGAAAATGTTGGTATTATTTTAGTTATCCTCTTAAATCAAGGAATGAGCTTTTATGTTCATAACTTTTTTGCATTTTTTAATGTTTATCTTTCCTTGTTTACTTTTTCACATTTGCTTAATATGATTAATATTTTAATGCCATTACTAGTGATTGTCAAATTTACCTAATTAACAAAAATTAATATGTTTACAACACCTCATTGTCATATTCTGTTGCTTCAATAAGTTTTTAGACATTCATCTATCAAAATCATGGGTTTGTGGGGTTGTGCTAGTATAAATTCATCTCATAACATCAAAATACTATAATCATAACATTAAAATGCTATAATCATAGCATTGTAGAGTAAAAAGTAAAATCATAGCATTGTACTTGAACTTTTTAGACAATTTTGGTCCCTTTGGGTTTTCTAATATTTATTTTAACTGTAAGATTTTAAAATGAGGAACATAAAGTCAAACCCTAAGATTACCAAATAACAGAATAGCTGAAAGGCAGCTAGTCCCTGCCTATATTTTATCAGCATAAGCATCAATGTTATAAATTGCCCCTAAGATTACCCAACAACGGAATAACTACAAGGCAGCTAGTCCCTGCCTATATTTTATCAGCATAAGCATCAACTTTATAAATTGTTATATTAAAGCATCAATATGGAATATGGTTATAAATTATCAGTTATATATGAACTTGTTCATTTAATAACTATTTTAAAGATAATTACTCAATCAATTTTAATTGTGATGAAAGAAGATAATATATATTTTTTTATAATAAAATGTAATTTGAGTAATTTATATAATAAAGAGTATTATAATGTTTAAGTAAACATAATTATCTTTAAATATAATTTTCATTTATTATTAAAGAAAACTGAAACACGTACTTACTTGACAAATTAACTAGACAAACGATTCATCTGAAATTATTTTTTGGAGGTAAGAACGTCTTTTCTCATACACAAATACTCGTTGTTATGGTGAACAAATGTATATTCTTCTTTGTAGATCGTTAAACAAATTATTTGTATATTCTTCTTTCTAGATCGCCACCTTGTCCAGAGGAAACCAAGGTGCATGTCCATTTTCATCAGCAGTTTAGTAAGGCCTATGCTAATGCTAACAAGGTTATTAACTAAAAGAGCTACATCTCTGATAAACATCAAAAGAAAGGGAGTTGGAGACAATGTTGAACATAAGAACCTATTCACCGGAGTCCTCGTAGTCATCCATCACGTTGCCGCTGCTGACAGGAATGGCATAGAGCTGAACGTAGGTGGGGCATTGTCGTCGTGGTGTGGCACTGGAGTAAGTTGCATACAGCATGTCCAAGCATTGGCTAACGCGAACAACCCTGAAGATTTGGTCTTCCACCATACTGTGGACCTTGAAGTTCAAGTTCAGGTGCTCTGGGTGAAGGAGTGGTGGCGGGGGCGACGACTTTTGTTTAGCATCCGTCTCCTGGTGACCATGTTGCTTCCTCTGTGGCTACGATTCGGTGTTGCCTTCCGACAGCTCCTTCTCTACTAGGCAGGTGGCGAATTCCTTAGTGGGAGCATTGTTGGGACCGTGTACCTCTCTCGAGATGGGTGGTGGTGTTGCTGCTTCAATGCACGCTGGGGGGTTCCAATTATCTGGAACAATAAACATTCGACTTTCAGAGAAATCTGTGGGGAGTTCCATGCTCGAAATTTCCTCAACATAAGTTCTAGGGGGTGAGTTTATTGTTGTGGTCTCCCTGCGTCTTTTCCTCTTATCTAGAACTAGAGCCCGTTCAAACCGCTTATGTCTTTTTCTAGTGGAGTCAGCTATGTACCATCTTGCTCCTCTACGGGGTCTTCCTCTAGCTCGCGGCATAATGAGAATGAGGACCAGTGCCAGGATGTCTCCTATGCTCCTATTCCTTCTCAACTCTGTGAGTTGCGAATACATCCTATGGGTTTCGAAAAGGCGGATAATAACATAAACGGTGGCTACAACCATTAAATTCGAGAGCTTAATGCTCTGGTTGGCTGGCCTGTTCTCGTGCGTGAGAGGCCCTGTCAATAGATGGAGGCCGACGGAGGTGAGAGCCCTCATAACTGACGATGGTGTGAGGATTGTTGGCCACCATAAATGGCCTCTCCTTGTGTGTCTCCACGTGCCCCTTCTTTTCCGCGTGGCACCCCATCCGAGGGTATAAACAATATTAGTTACATTAAATAAGATTTATTTATTTTTAATGAATTGCAGTATTTTTAAATAACATTAACTTTTTATTACAAAATAATAAAAATAGGCAAACATATATAGATAATATGAAAAAAAAACCTTTACTATAAAGTATAATTATAATTAACAATTTTATATAACATATAGTTATAATTAATAATGAATCAATAACAAACAAAGTAAATCTCTTCGACATTCATATCTTAAGATTCCTCTAGAGAAACCACTTAAATTGATTTAAAAGATAACAAGCCTTGATAACATAATATAATATCTACATAAGAATGATTATGCATTCATAGAGTGCACTTAACGCATCTTACAGATGAAACCATACAATTGTGTGTGATCCATTTGTTGATTACAATTACCATCTTGAAATGTGGATTTGCAAAAGCCAGATGCTCTCAACGTCTTGTCCTATTTCATTTGCAATTCATTTGAAACCCCTTCTCAAAACTTTTGGAATGTGACAACCAATTCACGGTTGTTTTCAGCAAGAGAGTGTTCTTGGGTTTTAGTTAAAACTAATTAGCAGGAATAGGGGTAGCATTCAATGTATTCAATTTTATGTAACTGAAGGAGGAGTTGTATAAATGTGATTCCTTAGAGGAATTTGAGAGAAAGGGGGATTCAAGCCCTCTCTAGGGCTTCATGGTTGCCTAAGGCTGTATGTAATCTCCTAGTTCCTGATAATAGAATGACGTTGCCACTGCCCCATGGATGTTTCCCTCACCCTGAGGGTTTTACCACACAAATAGCTTGTCTCATGTGTGACCGTTTTCTATGCATGTTTGTGCTGTAAATTATTTTTTTGTGGGTTCTAGAATATAACAAGTGGTATCAAAGATTCGAGGTGAGGGATTTCTCTATCGGTGTGTGAAGTTGCAGAACGAGATTTCTATGCGGTAGTTTAACAGAGGTGGATCTAGATCGGGAGTTTTTCCTCGACGTATGGAGGACGTCAAGTTTCATGTATGAGAATCGCCCGGTGCAAACTCTACTATCAATTATGAGTTGATTGGAAAAGGCATACTATGGCACCATTGTTTAATAATATATGCACATTCTAGACCACGATAAGTGCAATTGGCTGAAGGAAAAGATTGAGACAGTGAATCCACAAAGCGTGGATGAGTCGTGGGATAATTTTTTCCACAATTTTTGTTGGGATGGCATCAATGTCCTTGGACATCTTCGAGAAGATGATATAGGAGATTTGGAGGTTGATTTGATGTCTGATCTGATGGAGTTGCTCGTGGCTATGGATATGCAGGTAGTGATGTTTCCTATGGCAACAAAATTGACAGTGGTTACATGCAATCAAGTAGTGGTTATGGGCCTCCTTTTGGTGGAGATAGTGCAGGAAGTTATGCAGAAGGATACGGGGATGCACATGTATATTTCTTTATCCAAATTACTATGAAAGACAAGATTATCGGTCGTGCAAGAGGTTTTGGGTTTGTGGTCTTTAAATACCCTTCTGTTGTAGATCGAGTTATTCAGAAGAAACACACTCTTGATAGAAGAACCAAGAAGTTATGGATAGAGCAAGCTACAGAGGCAACATGGAGGCTACTCATGAAGTGGAAGGTCGCGGAGGAACACACTAGTGGCCTGCGTGTGGCTACGTTTGATATATGTGGTGGATTGGTGGTTGATGTACTGCCAATCTGCAAAGAAAATCATGGATATGCAACTGGATCTTGATATCTGTTGTTCAAATTCTTGCATCTCTGTCAGATCTGAGGCTAGATCGTTGTTGTTTGGAAGGATGCACAGGAGGACAAGAGGAGTCATGATCTGTGCGTTGGAGTGAAGGCTTTGTGAAGCCTGTATGAAGGAGTATTTGTTTGAAATAGAACTATTGTTGCAGTGGCAGACATGATCAATGCAAATCTTAGCACAAAGGCGAGATGGATTGGACACCATGGATGGATAGAGCCAGCCAAATCGAAGGTCAAGCATTGATTAAGGTTGTGAGATCGAGGCCTGTTGTATCCATTGAGGATGCACGACTTATTTGGGTATGCCCAATGCCTACAATGAGTCTGTTTCTAGAAAGGCGATATGTATAGGAAAATTATAATAGTGTTGGTATCGATGGGATTTTAGGAATTATATAATGCAAGTTCCTTGGGAATTATATAATGGGCCTTGGCCATATTTATTCCATTAAATCTCTCTATTCATTTTCACTTGTATTTAAAGGTTGATTTTATTTATTCCATATGTATAACCCACACCTTTTAATAAGAGGGTTCAATTCTGATAAAGACGTGAGATCTGCATTGATTTGGGGTCGGAAGCTAAGTTAGTCCAATGCAATTTGATAGTGCTGGGAGGTTCATTGGGTTTTCATAATCTAGTGGAGAATGGAAAGAGTAAGTACCTATCCATCATGGAGGAGAAAAGAGATTCCAAATGAAGATTGGACACTAAATGTGTCAGTGCTGCAAGATTGATTTGAGCCTGTTGGTGCACTCTTATCGATTGGGTGCATTTATTCGCTAATCAAGGTGTTCGGATGGTAAATGGAAATGGAGTGACAGTAAAGTCACTGTGAATTATTTATTTATTTTGGAGTTGTAATAAATTACATGTAATTGGGAATATGGATGTAAGACCTGAATAGGCATGCGTACCCCTTGTATTTCGCCGATAAAGTCTAGACATAGGATTAGGTGATAGGGGGTTGGTTTTGGGTCAGTCCATGATATTGCATGTAATGAAGCTTGTTCAAAGGCTTGGGGAACTCTACGAAAATCAACCTGGAGGTGAGCGGTGAACACTTACTTGGTCGACTTAGCTAGATTTGGTCAGGGGGATGTTCGTGTTAAGGTGGAGCATAGAGACTCCATTGAAAGTTGCCTTGAGCTAGTGACAAGCTCACTTGGATGGCTTCGTCTATTTTTTGGTGAAGGTCTCAAATACAGAGTTCGAGGTGGAGCACTGAAGATGTTGAAGATCATGATAGGAGAGTTGTTTGCAAAGCTCAAGTAATTATTGTATGGTCTGAAACTCGAGCGGACAAGTTTGTACAAGATGTTGAATCCTTCATGGTGAGCCAAGTTTTACAAGAAGTGACTGTAACCATTGTGTTTATGGTACTCACTATCTTGGTTTTTAGATTTTTGACAGTATGCTTATAGAAAGTAGTAGCATGGCTAAGATTAGTCGGTTGGCTCAGTTGACTTGGACGTTAGAGATGAAGGATCTGGGAGTAGCAAAACAATCTTGAGCATAGAAATTCACAGAGACGAGATTGATGGTAAGGTGTGGGTTATCACAACTTGAGTACATGGTAATGGTACTCAATAAATTCTGTATGACTGATGTTAAACTAAAATCTTTTTTGTATTTTCATTATAAGCTTTCTTCAGGTTTGTGTCCAAGTGATGAAGAAGAAAAGGGTTATATGTCTCATGCATAGTGTGCTAGTAGAAAGATTAATGATTGCGATGAAAGGATGATATGTTTCACATGCAGTTGGTGTTGTCAGTGGTAGCATGACAAATCCAGGTGGAGCAGTGAAATGGGTGCTTCGATTCAGAAAGAACAGGTATCGCCTATCTTCATATTGCAAGAAGGTGATGAATGGACAATGGCATGACATCAATTTAATTGTTGTCAAGGTGGAGAATGTTGGAATGTGACAACAATTCATGGTTGTTTTCAACAAGAAAGTATTCTTGGGTTTAGTTAAAACTAATTAGCAATAATAGGGGCAACATTCAATGTATTCAGTTTATGTAACTGAAGGAGGAGTTGTATAAATGTGAATGCCTTAGAGGCATTTGAGAGCAAGGGGGCTTCAAGCCCTCTCTTGTGCTGCCTGGTTTCCTAAGACTGGATGTAATCTCCTGGTTCCTGATAATAGAATGATGTTTCCATTGTCCGGTGAATGTTTCCCTCACCCCGAGAGTTTTATCACATAAATAGCTTGTCTCCTGTGTGACTTATTCTATGCATGTTTGTGTTGTAAATTGATTTTCTGTGGGTTCTAGAATATGTAAGGTAGCTAGAGAGGTAGTAGGGGGGCCCAGAGGGCCCATAGTGATAATAGTGGAGGTCATTCAATGTAAGGTGGACTAGGTCCACTATATTATTAAATAAGGCCCACTGTGGTAGTTAGATATAATAAATATAAGAGGACTTCTTAGAAGGTTTTACTTCTAGAAGATTCCTCCTCTAGAATGTTCTTAGGTGATGGTAGCACTATATAAAGGGACTCAAGCAATGTAATGAGATATGAAGAGAAATACTGTATTGTGAGTTGTAGCTCAATAGGAGGATGCCCCCTCGAAGAGGCAAGTGAACAGGAGAGGATCCCTTCCATAATAGGATCCATTGTATGGTGTTGCCCTACCTCAAGGGTTTGATGGTAATAAAGGAGATTTTGCATATTGTTCTTCTATATCTATTGTGGTGATTTT
>ML807828.1:243612-255934 GCA_009831015.1 Picea engelmannii
AATTAGCCGAAACGGAGTCCGGGAAGTGAAGTTATGAGCATTTCAAGTTCAACAGTTTTTTAGGGTTTTGGATATTTCTTGTGTTCATTGTTATGGTGAATGGTTTATGGTTTATTCTTGGTTATTTCTGAAGTATATTTGCAGATCTGGTATAGGTACTTAACAGAATACAACAAAAAACAGTTATAATTACGTTTCTTCTTGTGCTTGAAGGTGCAAATACTTTAGTGAGACAATGGTCGAAGCTACTTATAATGTCTAGGGACAATATTTTCTCTCCGTCTCAATGGTTGAAAGCTTGAAATGTGGATTTGCAAAGGGAGAGGTTGTTAGCCTCTTGTCCGCATACAGACGCACTTTGTAGGTCATTTGCAACCCCCTTATCAAAACCATTTATAATTATGTTTCCTTGTTTGCTTGAAGTTGCAAAGACTTTTGTGAGACAATGGTTGAAGATGTTGTGTAGGGACTATTTTCTCTGCGTGGCACAACTTTCATTTGATATGAACTGTAGTAAGAGATGTCGTCTTGAGAATTTTTATATCATTGGTCAAACTAATATAACCAGAAGGAAGTTGAAGTTATTGATAAATTCTCGCTTCAGCTAATAGTCCATCTACATTGGAAAAAGTAAAGATGAGGGATACTGTCAATCTAGAGGTAGATTCATTCTATGTAACAAGAAGCACGCCTTCTTTGGTACTTTGAAGTTGACCATTAACATTTGTTTTTCATAAAAATGCCTAGATTTGTTTGTAGATAATGAAGAAAAAGAAGTAGAATGCCAGAGTCCCAAGTCTGAGGAGAAAAATATACCTCTGTGCTTTGTTGTGCTCATGCACCACTCAAACCCAAATCGAATCTGATAAAGAGAAAGTTACTTGGTATTCTTGTTGAAGAATTTTACATTCTCTTTGATTCTGATCTATACTGTTTGATTGGTTTAGATCTTACAAAGCTCAGTGACCAGCGTATGAAGAGAAAATTCCTCCCAGAATGTCTGACAACTATGTGAATTAGGATTTGAATCGAGAGATTAATTGACAATAGGCTCCATTTGCAAACATGGTTGAATAAAACGGAAAATTGATACACAAATTGAATAGTGCAGGTATAGTAAGGTCTTGATGATCGTTATCATGATGCATTTGTTCTTTCTGATGATCATGATCCCGATTCATATCTCTATTGTCGAGATACATAGCTAGCTTCCTGATAGAGATCCATAGCTAGAAGAACCAAAGAATACATATAAGAATACACAAGTGGAGTAATTCCATACCCAGTAGTAGCATTTCCTGGTCCAGTTAAAAATGCACGAGTAATTCAAAATGTAGGATGAGAAGAACCTATATAGCCACCACCACCCTTAGTACCCCTTCTAGGTTTAGCTCTTGTTCAAGAGATTTTCCAGATTGAGACCCAACTTATGATGCGTATGAGCCAGTCCCTTATGATCAAGACCCAACAGTAGATCCATAACCAGTAGTCGGTCAAGAATTTGTGCATTCTGAGAGCTAGGCACACTCGACATTAACTAATGAAAGAAAATGGACTATATCAACCCTAAAATAATCTTTGGACTTGGTAAGGTACACAAATTTTCCTCTCCAACAACCTCTTGGAATGATAGGTCATCAAGCGAAAGAATCAGTCTAGGGATTGCACAGGTTAAGCCCGAGCCCATGCTTCCACGAATGGTTCAACGAGGTAAGTTGTTGGCTATTTCACTTCAATAATAATGTTAATAACCCAAATTCCCAGATTTATTTTTTTTGTTAATCGTCACCCTTGAAATATTCCAAAGCATCAATACAAGTAATTTTTTTGGTGTGGAAGTAAGATTAATCATTTGATTCTGTTAATATAGAAGGATTTATAAAGAGCAACTTTGTAAATTTGCAAACTGAATTTTCCTCTATGAACCTACATTGTTTCTAAGTTATGCAAAATTATTAGAGGAAAATATACATTAAAATCATATACATGTATCATTATTGTAGTAAATATATCTTGAAAATACATACATTAGACATTATTTTTTGTGAGATGAGGACTGAATACCATTGAGTGAGCTTCAGGGTTCTGAAAATATTCAGAGGCTAGGCATGTCAAAAGATATTGGTATAGATAGAAAGAAGAACACCTACTCCTTCGATCTACACCCTAGAGCTGCAAGTTATCAATTGAAACCATGTGATGACACCTTTGTTTGCGTGCACATTCATGAACTCCTCAAAGTTGGCCTGCCATGGTATAATTCTTTGGATTTTTCTCATCTTACCATCAAAAGCAACGAAGAAAATTAGTCTCTTTATATTTAGCTATGAAAAAGTCTTGTGTATGATATATAATTGATTGATAATATAGCTTCAGGGTTTAGCTTAACAAATTGTTGTTGATAACATTGGAAATTTAGTTAGGTCAGTGAACCCTTTAACTAGAGCTTTGGAAATAAACCCATTTAAAAATCACAGAGAGGAACCCATATTGAACTGTATCAACTCACTTCCCCCAAAATTGTAAATGTATAGATACCTATTGATTTGTTTTGTTTTGTTGTTAAATTCTTCCATCGGACTTATCCTACCCTGATGTCAGTTGAAGGAAATTCAATCATGGACTTTAGGAGGGACATCCTTAATGTTGGTGTAATTCATAGAAGAACTTTTTTGAGCTTGTTGTTGGTTTCGAGAGAAATTATAGTACACTAATGTTTGTTCATTGTGCATGCAGATGTAAGGCCCACGTTGAAGGATAAGGTTCTAGGTTAGAGTGTGCATGCAAATCTCCACGGATCGCCATAGTACATGCATAGACTACAACTACCATCCATTGCACAGTTTACATGGATATTTACGTCGAAAGGCATACACCTATTGGTAATAGGCACATTTAATGATCTTTTAACCTTAAATCTTAATTTTATGGCCAGGAATTGAAGATGCTGGTATATTCTTAGTTGTCCTCCCAAATCAATGAATAAGATTTATTGTTCATAACTCCCTTGCATTTATAAATGCATGCTTTAACATGTTTACTTTTTCACATTTACCTAATCATATTAAAAAATTACTGTAAAGAGTTGGATGTGAAACGTTGGACAACAGGTAAAACACGTGATGATAACAGGTGTCATATTTGAACAAGTTTCAGTTGCCGTGGGTGTTTGTTGGCATGTGACAAGTTTCAGTTCATTGAATTATTTACGGTGCTTCTCTGAAGCAGTGCTTTTAATTATTATTTTGGTTGTGTCCTTTGTAGTGCTTGCCCGAATGCACGACTTGGTTGGTGAATCTAAGAAGTCTGGATATTTCTTCCAATCGCCTCAAATCTCTTCCCAATTCTATTGGCCGGTTCGTAAAGCTTACAACCCTAAATATTTCTAGCAACCTGCTTGTTACTCTTCCTTTTAAACGTGACATGATAAAAGTGGAACTGCCATATTTTATGTGCGTTTTGGCGTTCACCAGCCGCCAATGACTTTGCGGCTATGCTAGTTTTAAATATTTGAAATTTTAAATGATTTGTGAATCCACTGCATAGTTTACGTGGATATTTTTTAAATTCTAAAATTTTAAATGATTTGTGATGTCTAACAAATAGGGATAAAAATTTCAACAAAGAAAGGTTAATTAACTAACATCACAACCCTAACCCAATCATAAAATTCAAATTATCAAATTGAAAAATATAAGAATTATTTATTGTTTGCAAAATAATAAAAACAATAAATTAGTTTTTCATAACATTGAGAAATATTTCACAAAACTCCCAAATGCACAAGTTAACAAGTTGTCAACGATGATTGACCGCCATGCTAAAGATAACCTCCCTAAAAATATGGTTTATATCCTCACACCACACACCACATTAAATATGAAATAATATGCTATGAAACATTTAAATGGGAGGAGATATAACCAAAGATAATCTGAATGATTTACATAAAATATGTTAAGATAAATAGATTAGAATATGTCAAATTTCCTAACATATGAGAGTTATGAAATATGGATTCCATTAAATCTTTACACACTTAAAAAAAATATTTATTAATTATTTGGAATTATTACTATAATTTAACCAAAACAAATATAATATTTATTAGAATCTATAAAAATGGATCCTCAACGAGGCAAGTTCCTTTCACCACAACTAATCAAAGCTATGATACCACAAATGAAATAGAAAATAGGGACACAATCCCTTGAAAGTTCTTTTTTCCAATAAAATTGGACATGCAGAGTCTAAGTTCTCTCACCACCAAGGCTAGTCTAAACCTTCCTTTATTTTCAAGGTTCAATAGGTCTTTCCATTCAAACTAACACAGCCCATATTTTAATGGCTCCTTAAGTATATGATCCCTCTCAACATTATTACAAAGAAAATAGCCTTCAAGCACAACGAATAAATTTTTCTAACACTTAACACATCAAACACATAAGAAAATAGCCTTCAAGCCCAATGAAGCAATTTCTCTAACACTTAACAAATCAAACACATAAGAAAGAAAATTTAACATTCATTCTTCACCTCAAACGACTTCTTACTATCTACAATCAAAATACTAACATTTCATCCAAAAACATAAAATTAATCTTTTACTTATAGTTTTTGTTTCTTTGTATTCTTCCCTAAGTTGTCTTTTGTTTTACTTCTCTCCTTTAATTTCCTCCTATTCCTCATATTTATTACCCTCACCAAAAATATTGAGGCTCATAATATTACCTTCACTTCTTTGATCCTAAAAATGGATAATACAACTACTTTTGAAAACTTTTAGTTGATATTCATATGCAACTGCATCTACAAAATCATTTCAAAGGTCATAGCACGAAGACTCAAAAAAGTTCATTCGAAAACAAATTTTAGGTGAGAAAATTGAGATTTTGAAAGGGTAACAAATCAATGAGGCCATGGGATGGAAAATGAAAGTGTACACTTGATCGAGGCTTTACTTGAGAATCCTCCTTATTTATTTAGTTTGTTTACCATAAATTTTTTATATGGGTGATGCGGTGAATTACCTTTACATCCTTTGTTTTCGTAATCAATGGGGAAACATCCTCTTTCTTCACACTAGGTAGGGATCTCAAATAATTATCCCCCTATAGCCTCTCCTATTCCTGCTAATAGTAGAAGGAATGAGTAAATTATTCAAAGAGGCATCAGAAAATGGTAGCTTCAAAGGGATTTGCATTGGTCCCATGTTCAATATCACATATCTTATGTTCATGGAGGATGTACTAATTTTCTATGAAGATTTTAGAAGGATAATCAAGAAGATTAAAATATTTTTCACTCACTCTACAAAATTCCACATTAATCTAGAAAAATCCACATTGTCCATGTGGGAAATTATAGAGCTAAAGAAGGGGTGATTATCCCAATTATTTCCTTACCAAGTGTTTGATATCGATCAAGGAATTAAGTACTCAAAATTCCTCTTGAAACCAAATTTGTAGAAAAAATGTGATTGGGAATGGTTGGATTCCAAAGTAGAAAAAGAGATAAACCATTGGTGCAACCAATGGCTATCAGGAGCGACCACATTTGTACTATTTAAAGAAGTACTAGGATCCCTACTAGCATATTGGATTTCAATGGAGGAAATTGTGTTATTAATTTATCTAGTTAGGCTATAACAAAAATAGAGGTCTTATGCTAGCTTCCTAGAAAAATTTGGCACCTCCAAAAGAAAATGGAGGATGGGGCCTAAAAATATTATTCCTATTCTCCAAGACCTTAGTTGCAAAAAATGTATGGAGGCTAGTACAGGGACAAGGCTTGTGGGTCCAGGTAATGAAATTCAAGTATTTGTCCCCATACATAATTCAAGAATATATTAGGAACATGATAAAATAGGTACATAGTGCATCAATGGTCTATAAATATATGAAATCATATTTCCATTTGGTTGGTCACTAGATGATCTAGAAGGTGGGTGGAGGGGATAAAGTTCATATTTGGCTTGATGGGCATAGGATGTAAAGGTATTCATAATTTGATTTATTGTGTGATATAGGAGTTAAGAAAAAAATATACATTTTCACTGATATATATTGTGATAAGAGAGATCTACAAATGGGTAAATAAAAATGGATTTCCTCAAAGGAGATAGGTTTGGGAGAAGAATTAAGTATGGAAATCATACATAGATTCTTTAAAATATAGCAATGTTAGAATAGGGGAATAATATGACCAACTGTTATGGTCTCTCAATACTATAGGGAATTGTGTACCCAAACTAAGATATAGATCCCTTGTTGAGGACGGTTTGGATGGAAAACTTGTTTGGTGGAATAAAACCATCTAGAAGCTAAGGTGATCCTGCAAAATTAATTCTTTAATGTGGCTAGCCTTAAATTACACGGATCCAACATGGGAGGTTCTACAAAAGATAATTTTATAGGCCCAAGTTGGTGTAGATTATGCCAACCAGTAGAGAAAACAATTGATCATTTATTTATGACTTGTCATTTATCTAAAGAGGTATGGAATTAAGTTGAATACATGATAGGGTTAAGGAATGTAGGTGAAGGTGGAAGTATTAAATAAACTTTAGGAGCTTGGTTTATAAACAAGGATACAAAGAAAATCAAATTTCTTCCACTAAATATAGCTTAGGGAATATGGCTTACTATAAACATGAATCTTTTTGAAGGATATGAGAAAATTCCCCTCAAATGTGCAATCTAATTCCTAAATATACTAAATGAATATCCATAAGTAGAGGAAAAAAGAAGAAGTCCTGACATTCTCTGGGTGTACTTTGATGGTGCCTCTGAAGGGAATCCACCAAAGAAGGTTCAAGGTATCAATCATCAAATCATAATATAGTCTTCAAGCTAGGATTGGGAAGGATACTAACAATTATTATAAATGGTCGATCTCAAATTAACCCTACAATTGGCTCACGAATATTGTGTTACACAATTACAATTTTTTTGGTATTCTATATTGGTTATTCAATGGTTACAAACATAAGAGTCACTCAAACAACCACTTTCTGATGATATCCAACCACAAATGATAACCTTCTCACACATTTCTTTGTCCCATATATATAAGGATATGAACAAGGTCGATGATGGACTTTCAAAATAGGCATCCAGAACCTCGTAGTTGGACCATGTCCATATTTTAGTATGGGAACACAAATTATTTCTTTCATGCATCATTGCTATAAAATTACCACAATGTACATATTCAAGATTTGTTTCTAGCTCAAGATTTTGTGATTGACAATTTTCATATCCTAGTTATTGAAAGATGTAATGTGTGTTCTTTTAAGTCAAGGAATAGATTTATTTTTTATTTAGTTGTATAATATGTAAGGAAGCGTGTTACGAGTTGAACATGTCACTTGCTAGAATTGGGCTTGGGTGGGGAGGATAACAATCATTCCTCCCATCCAATTAAAAGCAAAACAATTCTTATGGTGAATGAGGGATCTGTGTAATTCATAGTTTAAGTAATCATAGACTTGACATGTAGCATATATATATGTGTGTGTGTGTGTGTGTGTGTGTGTGTGTGTGTGTGTGTGTGTGTGTGTGTGTTGTTGGGGCGGGGGGGTACATAAATCCATCTTAATCTCGGTTTTATCATGGGTGGAAAGAGATTAAATCCTTAAAGATAACTTTTTTTGCACTACAAAAGATTTTACCACACTCCCTCTCCATGATAAATCAAACTTTAAAATTAAAATACATATTTATACTGATAATAAACTTCAGAAGGTGGGTAGAGCAGATAAAGTTCATATTTGTCTTGATCCATGAATAGGATGTAAATGTATTCATATTTTACTTTCTTGTGTGATATAGAAGTTAAGAAAAAAAGATACATTTTTAAGAATATAGATTGTGATAAGAGGGATCTACAAATTGGTAAAAAAAATGGCTTTCCTCAAAGGAGATAGATTTGGGATAAGAATTGAAGTATGTAAACCATACATAGATGCTTTCAAATATAGCAATGTCATAATAGGGGAATAAGATGACCAACTATTATGGCATCTCAATCCTATAGAGAATTGTGTAGCCAAACTAAGATATAGATCCCTTGTTGAGAAAGGATTGGAGGGACAAGGTGGGGTAAAACCATCTAGAAGCTAAGGTGCCCCTCCAAAACTAATTTTTTTTTGTGTTGCTAACCTTAAATTACAAGGATCCAACATGGGAGGTTCTACAAAAAAATAATTTTATAGGCCCAAGTTGGTGTAGCTTATGCCAACAAGTAGAGAAAACAATGGATCATTTATTTATGACTTGTCCTTTATCTAAAGAGGTATGGAATTAAGTTGAATACATGATAGGGTTAAGGAATGTAGGTGAAGGTGGAAGTACTAAAGGAGGTTTAGGTACTTTGTTTATAAACAAGGATACAAAGAAAACCAAATTTCTTCCAATAAATATAGCTTAGGGAATATGCATTACCAGAAACATGAATCTATTTGAAGGACACTAGACACTTCCCCTCAAATGTGTAATTTAATCCCTAAATATACTTAACATGTATCCATAAGTAGAGGAAAAACAAAAAATAAAGAGGACAAAAGAAGTCGTGACATTTCCTGGGTGTACTTTGATGGTGCCTCTCAAGGGAATCCTCCAAAAGAAGGTTCAGGGTATAACTCCTCAAATCATAATAATAATTGTTGTGTGCCCTTGTTCTCTGGCTGTGTTACAATTTTTTTGGGATTCTCTATTATTAATTCAATGGTTACAAAGAGAATCATCACTAAAAAATTTCACTTTACAACCTCTTTTTGATGATATCCAACAAAAAATGAAAACCTTCTCACACATTTCTTTGTCCCATATATATAGGGACATGAACAAGGTCTATGATGGCCTTTCAAAATAGGCATTTGGAATGTGGTAGTCACTGTCACTTGTTAGAATTGGGCTTAGGTGAGGAGGATAACAATCATTCCTGAAAGTAAAACAATTCTTATGGTGAATGAGGAATCTATGTAATTCCTAGTTTAATTAATCATTAAGTTGATATATATATATATATGTAATTCCTAGTTTAATTAATCATTAAGTTGATATATATATATATATATATATATATATATATATATATATATATATATAAATTCATTTTAATCTCAAATTTATCATAGATAAAAAGAGATTAAATCCTTTAAAATAATTTTTTTTAATAAAATGTTTACACTACAATATTTTTTTACCACCCTCCATATGCATCCATGTGCATGACAAATCTCAATCTAAAATTAAAGGACAGATCTATAATGAAATTAAACTCCACTCCACGTAACTTCTAAACTATCAACTTCTTTAAAAAAACATAATATATAAATGTACGTGATGGATACAAAAGTATGATGTAACGGGTATTTAACCTCAAGTAACGGATCAATATGCCAACTACTTTTTTTTCAAAAGAAAAATATATGCCAACCTATTCTCCATCAATATATATTTGAATATGAAAAATGCGTCTTATCTTCATAATTTTCATCAAAAATTCCAAGCGCATGCAATTTGTATTCTTTCAAATTCTCTTTCGAGATAATAATTTTTTTTCGCGATTTACAAGTATTCCACCAATTTGTAGCAGAAGGTTCCAACCCTTTCGGTACTAAACATGCCAGATATTAGAGCGAAGCCAAGGTTTCCAATTCGGTCACCTTCCATCCCCGATTTGCCAACGCGTTGCTCAGTTCCGTCATAGGTGTATCGTAAGTAGCCGGTCATCTCGGATAGTTTCCATATATTAGCTTTTCGACAGAATCAGATTTACCATACGAGAATGATAAGGAATTACGCACATCAAATATACAAATATGGAATAATTTACCATACGAGAATGATAACTAAGGAATTACGCTAATTTATTTTTAAGTTTCTGCATGTTACTTCCTCATCCAAAAAATTACACATCTTCCTAGGTGTCAACAACACACCATTGAAATTGAAATGTATTCACCATAAGATTGTTTTACCCCTAACTTTATTTATAATAAACAAAATTACAATGTCATATGCGTCAAGGCATTAAAAAAAAGTGCTATGTAGTGAGATTGGAACATAGCATTTGTATACTTGCCTTATATATCATAGAGCTAAATCAAAAAGAAAATTGTTTATTACACTTGTTATCACATATAGTTGTCAAGGGTAGCAGGTTGTCCAAGTTCGTGGTTTGCACATGAAGCGTCAAAGCACAGTGTTCAGAGCAGCTCATGCCGGATTGGAAATATTAGTAGGGCGAGCATATAGTTTTAATCTTTCAACAACGGAGATTCCAGAAGTGGTTCGGATCAACGGCTCATGGGCATTCGGAAGTCCAAAATTGCGCAAAGTATAGCGCCAGAGAAAAAGGTCCGAAGTCCCAAGGCACGGAGCGAGCATGAGTCGTTGATCTTGAGGGGGACAGGTGGCATCCGATCCAAGTGTTCGGGGATATGAGACTCGGGAGTTTTGAAATGGGAAGTGCGTGAAATTCCCGAAGAGCCAAAGTCCGGACTCTCGAAGCAATTGTGGACCGTTGGTCTCAAAATCAACAGGGAGTCGTTGATCTTAGCGACAGTTCCTCCAGACGCCACGTGTCATCAGATTCATCACTTCGGGGGTTTTGCTTCAGGGGTTTTTGAAATGAGAAACACGCCAAGTTCCCAAAGAGCCGAAGCCTGAATTCCCGAAATAATATGATTCATCCAAAGCAAGAAGACATGTGGAGGCAGATCCTTCACTTCGGAATTCAGTGCTCCAGAAGATTGTGGAAGTCAAGCATTCAAAAAACCTGAAGGGCTGAAGCTCGAAGCCCCAAAGTGTCGAAGGCCCGAAGTGAATCTGGACCGTCGATCTACGAGGGGGCACACGCCATTAGATCATGTCTTTCGTGAATTTTATTTCGGAGGATTCCACGAGTTGTGCATCGAAAACTATCGAAGGGCCGAAGCCCGAAGTCCTAAAGTGTCGAAGACCCCGAAGTGTCGAAGTCCCGAAATGAATCTGGACCGTCGATCTGCGAGGGCCACGCGTCATCGGATCCTTAGTTCCAAAGGATTTACTTGAAGGAAGATCCAGGGGACATATGGCATGGATCCGTGAACTCCAGATAAAGGTCCAAAGTGATTCTCGTTCATTCAATTCAAAAGGACATGCGTCATTAGATCACTAGCTCCGGGTAAAAGCATGGAGGAGGATGAGGTTTGAGAATTTTTTTTCCCTGAGTCGGGAGACCCGAAGTAATTCTCAGTCGTCAATCTCAAGGGGCCACACGTTGTCAGATCCATAGCTCCGGGTGAAAGCATTGAAGGCAGAGAAAGTTTGAGATTTGAAAGGTCTGAAGCCCAAATAGCGAAACAAATCACGACCATCCATTTGAGAGGGTGTAGATTCGACCCGTTGATCTAAAAGCAAAAGAGTTGAGTTGTCAATCAAAGGGCATGATCGTAGATGGCAATATGAGTGGTCATGCTCCATTGCGGGGTCAAAGGGTGCTCGAACTTTAAAATTTGGAGGGTAGGCCGCAATCAAAACCACTGTTTTGTGAAAGGGATACGTAGTGTCTCATTCTAAATTGTGGGGATGAAAGCAGTTTGGTTTCAAACCTTTCGTGGTTGTGCCCGCAATCATAGCATGGCGTAAGGTCATAGCCCTAGGTCACATATAGGAAGGAGCCAAAGGAAAAGAAGATAGCGCCCGAGCCCTAGAGAACCAAGTTCATGCTAGCCATTAGCACCGATACGTGGCATCCGTCTAACACTGACACATGGAACTCATTTCAAGGATTTTAGACATGCTTTCAGGTTATTTTCGAGTGACACATGTCACCTCTCCATCTACAACATATCAACATGATGACGTCATGCCTCCACGTCAGATCATCCTCCGAGATTTGTTATTGTTTAGTGCCAAAAGTAGTGCCCCATCCCAAGGCACACTTTTGAAAGAAGCTAAATCTTGTGGGTGATTAGTCTTGGAAGTGTCCCTAAATCTAGTAGGTTCGCCCAGATCTCAGATCAGGACCAGATCTACGGCCACAATCAATTGCGGGGACGCAACATACTCAGGTAATAATTTTCTTGAGCAATCCCACAATTGAAACCATGGTAAGGAAAAAGTGCTACGTGATGAAAGGTGATGGATTACAGGCCCAAAAGTGGTCTGAGCCCAAACCACTTTAGAGCAGCCTCGCAATCACATGTTTATATGGCGTCCTATCCGAGGGAAGTACATGGCCACCCCCTGAGCTTTCAGTCTTGTTGAGTCCCCAATGAAAATGAGTTAATGGAAGATAGGTTTTGTGGTTGAAACCTCGACTCACCCCATAA
>ML807828.1:260113-284130 GCA_009831015.1 Picea engelmannii
CTTAATCCTATCCCAAACCTAGCCAATTCCCTAATGGAGTAATGTCTGTTTACAGACAAGTAAAGAACACTTACGCTTAACCCTGTTTCTAAGTTTAAGTAGCACCAATTTGAAATGTCCTTGAACTCACCCTGACAACTTTGGGGTGATACAGGTTAATGTATACAATATGGTCAGGACTCGAAGGGGTCGAGGAAGGGGAGCATCGTCAAGGGCACCGCGAACACCACCACCACCACCATTGTCCGAAATAGCCCTCATATTGCGCTGGTTGGAAGCCATTAACGAGACTTTAAAGGGGCGCCAACTGGCAGGGACTGAAGTGGAACTCCCACCATCTAGAACGGGTAATCCAGAAGCATCAAGGGATTCAGGGGGAGGACTTCCACCTGAGGACATCACACGAGAGTTGCAGAATATAAAACTTCCGGAGTTTGTCGGAGGTCGCACCAGTGAACGCGCGGAAGCATGGTTGGAAGGCATGACAAGGTGTTTTTCCTTAAGGGATTGTGCGTCCAACTCAAAGGCAAAGATCGCAATTTTTCAGTTAAGAGACAGCGCCTTGAACTGGTGGGACAACTTGGAAAGACAACTACACCTTACCCTAGACACAGTATCTTGCGAACTTTTCGAGGAGAGGTTCCGAAGGAAATATCTACCAGCATACTACGAGGAGCAACAGGTAGGGGCATTTCATGCCTTAGTACAAGGAAACCGAACTATAGAAGAATATGAGATCAGGTTTATGGAACTGGTCAAATATGTTTTGTATATGGACAATGACCAACGACAGGCAGAGCGCTTCATCTATGGATTGAACCCTAAGATAAGAGTTATCGTGCGGATGTGGAAACCGTCTCCAGTAGCGGAGGCAGTGGAAAATACACGTTACGCGGAAGAACACATGAACCTAACCGGGGGCACAAGACCGACATTTCCGCATCGCCCTGGATTCGTAGGAAAGACCCTGAGGACATTTCCTAGGGGAGGGGGCTCAAGGCCACCACCATATGGTAATAGGGTCGTGCCAAGGACTGTAGCTGCAGGGATTTCAATGGAAGCTAGTGCAACATCTCGTTCATCGCCAATGGTGCAGACAGGTCCACGACCATCTCAGGGAACAACTAGTAGGGGCAGGGGTTCCAGGGGAAGGAACTCATTTCAGAATCAGTCACATAACAGTGCACTGGTTCAATCTCGTATTACCTGTTGGAGGTGCGAGGGACCCCATTACCAACGAGACTGCCCAGAGTTACAATCAGGGTTCGTACATAGAGAAGGAAAGGCACCGATGGGGAGATCAAGTAGCAACCACTAAATTTATGCAGCGGTTAATAACCTCCAGGCTGAACATCAATCCACGGTGGTGGAGTCGTCAAGTACGCTAAATGATATCAATGTTAAGGTTTTGTTTGATTCTGGTGTGATAGATAGTTTCATTTCACCATCTGCATTAGAAAAGAGTGGGTTGGCAGCCTACGAGCACAATGACTTTAAACAAGTCGATATGGCTTCGGGGGGAAAACAAGTTGTAGGACCTAGTGTCGATAATTGCATAATAGACCTAGGAGTGTGCACTACCAGGTTGAAGGTATACGTCACTACTCTTGGGGCATATGACCTAATCATTGGAATGGATTGGTTAGCAACTCATCAAGCTTTGGTAGATTGTTTCGCAAAAAGGGTGCTTTGTGTCAATGATGAAGGAAAACCGGTAGAGATCCAGGGTGTACAGAGAAAAGTGTCGTTACGCTTTATATCAACTATGAAGGTCAAGCGATGCTTGAGACAAGGGTGTCGACTTTATGTAGTGGAAGCAGTGAATGAAAGGAAGGGACCCTCATTGGATTAGTACCCGGTATTGTCAGAATTTCAGGGTGTTTTTCCGAACGAGTTACCAGGGTTACCTCCTGAGAGGGAGCTTGATTTTACTATTGAGATAAAACCTGGTACATAACCAATATCCAAGACCCCGTATCGGATGATGGCACCAGAGCTTTGTGAATTGCAAATGCAGTTGAAGGAGTTACTGGACTTAGGGCTAGTAAGGCCCAATGTCTCACCTTGGGGCGCACCGATAATTTTTGTAAAGAAGAAGGATGGGTCCTTACGACTGTGTATAGACTACAGGGACTTGAACCGTGCTATAATGAAAAATAGGTACCCAATGTCGTCAATAGATGACCTCTTCGATCAGATGAAAGGAGAAGCGGTATTCTCAAAGATCGATTTGCGATCTAGGTATCATCATTTAAGGATTAAGGAAGGTGATATGCCAAAAACTGCCTTTTGAACTCGGTTTGGACATTATGAGTTTGTTGTGGTACCTTTCGGATTAACCAATGCGCCAGCGGTATTCATGAGCCTCATGAACGACATATCTCGAAAGTACTTAGATTGATTTGTACAAGTTTTTCTAGATGACATACTCATCTATTCCAAGAATGAAAGGGAACACGAGGAACACTTGCGAATAGTGTTGTCTTGTCTTAGAGAGAACAAATTGTATGGGACGTTGTTGAAGTGTTCCTTCTTCCAGAAAGAGATCCACTATTTAGGCCATATCATTTCTGGCAAATGAATCTCTGTGGACCCAGAAAAGGTAAAGGCCATTATGGAATGGCCAGTGCTGAAAAACGCCCATGAGGTGAGAAGATGCATGGGGCTAGCGGGTCATTACCGGAGATTTGTGGAAGGATTCTCAAGAATAGTGAAACCCATCACCACTTTGCAACGCAAGGGGGTCAGGTATGAATGGATAGAAGAATGTGATAGTGCATTCATTGAGCTTAAGAGGTTACTAACTAGTGCGCCAATTCTACGAGTGCCAGATATGGAAAAGGACTTCACGGTCTGCACGGATGCCTCGAAACAAGGGTTGGGGGCCGTGCTAATGCAGGATGGAGAAGTGATAACTTATGCATCAAGAAAGTTGAAGAAGCACGAAGAGTTATACGTGACTCGTGATTTAGAGTTAGCAGCTGTAATGCTAGCTCTGAAACTTTGGAGGCACTATCTTGTGGGGTGGAACTTTGAGCTCAAAACGGACCATCAAAGTTTAAAACATCTCTTCACTCAAAGAGATCTGAATGCCAGGCAAAGACGATGGAGTGAGTTTATGAGTGAGTACGATTTTGGTATTTCATATATAAAGGGAAAGCAAAATGTGGTCGCAGATGCCTTGAGTAGGAGACCACGTATCTTCTCCTTGGTAACCTTAAAGGTCAATCTGAAGGAACATGTGTTGACACAACTACCCGGAGACAGTTGGTATTTAAAGGTTACTTCAAACCTCCAGAGTGGGAGGCAGTTAATTCTAAAGTACGAGGGATATAGTCTGGAAATAGACAAACTGTTAAGATATCAAGGAAGGATATACATCCCTGAGAAAGGGGACATTTGAAGCATAATACTGAAGGAAGCCCATAGAGCCCTATATTGTGCACATCCGGGTGTTAAGAAGATGTACGCAGATATGAAGAAGCTCTTCTTTTGGGTATGCATGAAGTGCGATGTAGTCCATTTCGTCGCCAGATGCCTAGAGTGTCAACAAGTGAAAGCCAAACACCATCACCCGACAGGCCTCCTACAACCACATGATGTCCCTATGTCGAAGTGGGAAGTCATCTCTATGGATTTTGTTGTAGGGTTGCCACTCGCATCTCATAGACACAATGCCATTCTTTTGATAGTGGATAAGTTAACCAAGAGTGCTCATTTCATTCCTGTTAGAGACACTAACGATGTTACTGATGTGGCACGAGTGTTCATAAGCGAGGTTATCCGTTTGCATGGAATACCTAAGAAGATCATTTCAGATAGGGACTCCAGATTCACTTCTAGGTTTTGGACAAGTTTACAGTCAACATTGGGGACTCAGTTGAACTTAAGCACTACTTATCATCCTGAAACATATGGGAAAACTGAGAGAGTAAATCAAGTTATGGAAGACATGCTTAGGATGTATGTAATGGATAATCAAACCCAGTGGGAGAAGTACCTACCTTTGGTAGAGTTTGTCTACAATAACAGTTATCATAGTTCCATCGGAATGCCCCCCTATGAAGCTTTGTATGGGAGGCCATGCAGAATGCCATTGAGTTGGAATAGACTAGAAGACCGAGTAACAGTTGGGCCAGAATTGATTCAATAAATGGAGGAACAGGTGATTCAAATTAGGCAGAGACTAAAGGAAGCACAGGATAGGCAGAAAGGCTATGCAGATGCACACAGAACCGACCGAAGTTATGAAGTGGGGGACTAGGTTTTCATTCGTATTAGGCCTAATAAGAGTACCATACGGTTCGGGAAGGGGACAAAGTTGTCACCTCGGTTTATAGGGCCATGTAGGGTCCAAGAGAAAATTGGACCCGTTGCCTATCGTCTCGTACTGCCACCCCATTTGCATAAAACTCATAATGTATTTCACGTGTTTGTTTTACGTCATTATGTTGCTAATGAATCACATAATCTAAATTGGAAAGAATTGCAGGTATCGGATGTGGGAACCCTCACGGTAGAACTGTTACGCATATTGGACCGTAGAGTCCGACAGCTCAGGAATCGTCTAGTAGATCAAGTTAAGGTCCAGTGGGACAAGTATAGTCCAGGATCTGCTACTTGGGAAGACGTCGAGACACTACGGCGAGACTGTCCCTCACTATTTTGACCACCTCAAGAACATGTTTCTCGAAGATGGGGTGTATGTAACACCACCTTTTGACTTAGACAACCAGGATTACCTAAGGCCTATACACTTTATTTTCTAATCACGGTGAAACTATTAAGCGATACACTTAAACTTAAAAATTTATGAACTTTATGAATGTTTAGATATTATTGATGATGATGCATGTAATGTGATCTATTATATGAATGTAAATTTTACGAATGTTTAAATGTTATTGATGATGATGTATATGATGCGGCATATTGTGAGAATGTGAATTTAATGAATGTTTAAATACTATTAGAATGGTGTCGAATACGATGAAATATATTTTGGGTAAATGATAATCTTGTGAATGGGTGACGAGTTTGAATTATGGGATATTATGAAATCTAATTCTAATGGGAAAAACTTGATGTTAATGTATCAGTACGGGGATACCGAATTGAAATGATGATAGTATGAAATTACATGATGATAATGCATAGAAATGTATGAGTTTGTGTTACAGACTAATATGCAGGTTATGGGCTATGAAATAGACAAGAGATAATGATGATGAAAGTGGATATCAGGACCACTAACCGAGAAATATTATGGTATGAATAATGTATGTGAAATTATATTGATTTGGATGCATTGCTATGATATGATAACTAGTGCATGATTTTGGTACTAACACTGCCCAAAACTGAATAAACAATGACAAAACCTCTAGAAACACGGTGCCCCTGTATGTTCCATTGTAGGGTGTTGACCTTGGTTCTATTAGGAGGGGTGGAGGCATTTCCCACCGTGTATCGTCCATTGTAGGGTGTTGACCCCAGTTCTGTTAGGAGGGGTGGAGGTGTTTCTCACCGTGTATCCTCCATTGTAGGGCGTGGACCCTAGATATGATTAGGAGGGGTGGAGGCATTTCCCACCGTGTATCCTCCGAAACCTGAAGTCATGGGAGAACAGTGCTAGTTCACACTCCCCAAGACGTGTGATGATGACTGTCAGTTGCCTGCTAGGGAAGCTTGGTTGAGATAGCGACACTTCCACTTACGGGTTCTATTTGGAGTTAGGTCGATATAGTTGACACTCCAAGATAGTCTAGCAGAGGAAGGATAGGAATGGAGATGGAAGTAGGTTAGGGAGGAAGGATGAGTAGTAATAGTTGAAACAATATGGAGATTTGTCTTGTGGTGGAATTTAATGTCTTCCCTTCAAAAAAAAAGGAGAGAGAAATGTGTTTATGAATATTCATTATTACGTAACTAAACCACAGTTGTTTAAAATAAAATTATTAAACCGGGTAATTGTAATTAATGAATTTCTCAAACAATTGATTGGTTGTTGTCTTTTATAAAAGACTAGCCTTGCTGACTAGATTGAATGCATACATAAATTACTAAAGGATGACAGTTTTGATTTATAGTACATGCACGAGATTTGCATGTACTAGCTACACATGCATTTCTTGTACATATACACTAGTATGTATGATATTTCTTGACTTACTTACTGATAATGTCAGTTACTTGTTATGAATGTGTGAACAATGCTCTTTTCCTTTGTACCATAAGATACCTTAACTTCGGGACGAAGTTTCCTGAAGGGTGGCTGTATGTAATGACCCTAGTTGGATAAATGTTTAAGAATTATAAAGTAAAACTAATTAGGAGATTAATTGTGTTAACAAGGTATTAATTAAACAAAGATGATTTAATGATATTAATTAAGTGAGTTATTAATTAATTAAAGGATATAATTGTGATTAATTAATTAATAATTTAACTACAAACTACATTTAATAACTTGCATAAGGGATTTAATAGATTAATGGTATATGATATAAAATGGTTGCATATACAACAAGGGATAACCTATGAATCCCGAGAAGATAAAAATATTAAAGGAAGGATCAGGAACGGGGACGAGGGCAGGTAAGGCAGTAAAGGCATGAGGCGGTGAAGGGGAATAAGGAAGGAAGGGAGGTTGACGTGAGGGGCATTCGAAAGGAGATGAAGGATGGATTCTGGGAGGACTGTGAGATTTGCAGTGAGCAGAGAGTTCTGGCTGTGGCACTTTTGATCAGTTGAGGCACCGGGTTGCTGGAGGTTTTGGGCACGGGGGCCAGGATATCCATAGATATCTTGGAGCTAGGTAGTTTTCCTATTTGGCAGGGAGGACAGTAGGTTTGGGCAGTTATTTTTTGTTTGTGGCAGTATTGGTCTATACATCAGGTAGATGGAAGGCAACAGCAAGGCAGTAAGGCAACAGAAATTAGCATTAGAACCAGGTAATTTGTTAAACTGAGTATTTATTTCATTATGCATGAAATCATTATTCATTGATAAATTTAAGTTACTGAAGTTGCTATTATGAAGATTTTTTTTATGTTATGAAGTTATTATCTCAGTTCATGAAATAAATTGCTTATGAAAGTATGTGATATTTAAAATTTATTTGGTTGTTACATGGAGGATATGGAGTTGCTAGCCCATGGTACCCTTGCGATCAGATTTTCCTAGTAACCCATGTTGATCTGAGCACTCGTCTGACAAAGGGGTACATGAATAGTTTGACAGGATATTGCTCAGATATAATTCTTTGAATGTAGTGATCAAATCACACTCGTGATAGCCGAGGACTGATTTGAGTATAAATAAGTAGTTTTGATATTTTGTTATGGTCATCAATTGGTTGAGAAGCGCTCCCTATTTTGTAATATTTTGATGCCAGAAGTTGTTCTCTGGTGATGTATCAAATTTCATACTTTCACATTAATAAAATTCAGTTTCTCTCATCTCTTTGTAAAACAATGTGGTAAGACACAAGCTATGAAAACTCACAATCTCATTGATGCAAACTCTAGCTATGTCAGGTGCCTGATACGTCGTACACATAGGAATAAAATGAGTTCTCTTCATTAGAGTGTCGACTACCACAAAAATCGAGTCATGTCTCCTTACCGCCAGTGGCAATCCAACAATGAAATCCATCGAAATGACCTCCCATTTTGATTCTGGAATAGTGTGTGGTTGTCATAATCCTGGTGGATGTCTATGTGCAGCATTTACTTGCTGACATTCTAGACATCTGGCCACATAGTTAACTATGTATTCTTTCATTCCCTTCCAGAAGAATAAGGGCTTAAGATCCACCCTCATCTTCGTGACTCCAGGGTGAGCCATGTATGTTGCTCTGTGAGCCTCGTTTAGGATCAAACTCCTCAACTCGTCATTCAGTGGTATGTAAATCCAATTTTTGAACCTCATTAATCAATATTTGTCAAACATAAATCCTTCACATCTTGGTACCATCATTGTGTTTTGTCCGATAAAATCCTTGACCTCTTTGTACTAGTCATCATCATGCTATAAAGTTAGAATCTTTTCACGTAGATTCATATGAAGTGGAAACACCGAAAAGATGTGTGGTCTCCAACTCAATGCATCTTCCACTCGGTTCACTGTTACGTTTATGTAAGCAATCTCAAAATCGTAATCACTAAGCAATTCTGACCAATTTCGTTGTCGCGCATTCATTCCGCTTTGGGTAAAGATGTGTTGTAGTCCACAGTGGTCCGTATTTAATTCAAATTTTCATCCAACAAGGTAGTGTATCCAAACCTTCAAGGAATATACAATGGCTAACAACTCCAAATATCGTCAATGAGTAATTGGACGAACTTGTCCAAGTACTCGCGGAACACCCCGTTCATCAAAATCATAAATACCACTGAGGAGTTTGTTTGGTTTATAAGCACTGATTTCTTCACCCACGGTCAAAGCTATTTGTCTGATCATTAATCTTTGGAAGCACTGTCATATTTGATTATATATTGTTGATTATCCTAATGCCAATCCATTAAGGTTGAGTTATCCCATTATTCCACACATACATAAACACAAAAACAATTTTACTTTAAGTTACCAAGCATCTTTGACTTACAACCTCAAAGAGTTTCTTGAAGAGATAACAAATTGGCATCGTTTCTGGGGAGAGGAGATTGAAGCTCAGCTTCCTTGGGAGATGACATAGATCCAACTCCAATGATAGACAAAGCTTGGACATTTTCTTGGTTGTAATTATCTATCTGGCGACTCCATGAAGGACGGATTTAGTGGCGACTCCATTGTTCATAAATTTGTTGGTGACTTCACTGGTATGAACTGAACAAGAGGTATGCATTTTGCAATTTCTCAAGTATTTTTGATTACCCTCATCGAGTAGCTAGTAGAGACGAATGGGAATGTACTATTCCCATATTTCGAGGAGGAGAGTTGGAAGTCCCAACTGAACACTTGCTGGATTTTCATAATTTTATTCATCGGCTTGGAATTGTACATGAGGATGTTCAAATTAATCTTTTCAGGTATTCATTAGAGGGGATTTCCCTTGATTGGTGCAGATCTCTTCCAGCTTCAAGCATTCACTCATTGGCAAGTTTTCATTATGCTTTCCATTTGTTTTTTAAAGATAAATTTCCAATTGAAAGTCTCTTTGAAAATTGTTGTGATGAATTCAAGAAGCAAGTTCAGGAGGAAGTAGTCTCTTCTTCTGTTTGTCAAGATGAAAATTATGTTCTTAAGGAAGATCTTCATGATACAAATAAGAATTGCATAGTTTTAAATGCATCAAATCTTATCTTTGTTTCACCTGATGCCTTTGATTTACATGAAGAAATAGTTGGAGAAGAATTTTTTTCTGCACTTTTTCAAAAGGTTGCTTACGATATGTTTTCACCTGTGATTGGAGAGAAGGATCTGAATATTGCCTGTCTTTCTTTGCAAGATTCAGGAGATTTTTGTTCACTTATTTTTGATAAGTATGTAGATGGAGTAGAGAATATCCTTACATCAAATGATGTTGATTTAAGAAACATCCAACCAATATATGACAGCTACGAATCTAATTTTGACGAGCCTTTTTCCTTGCCTATCAAGGAACAAAAATAATGAGGATGTTTTTACTGGTTAAAAGTAGGAGTATGCAGCTGAATAATCTCTTCATATGAGCAGATAGATTGATTTCAGTTTTCTTAAATAAGCAAAGCTTCCTAGGGAATTGCATGTTATGCTACCCTTTCTCAAGGCAATGGCCTTGTGCCCATTGTGGAGCCAGAGATTCTACTGGATGGAGACCATTTCATTGATAAAAGCTTTGAAGTGGCAGAGAAAGTCTGGACTGAGGTTTTATTCTACTATGCAAAGAACAATGTGTTGTTCGAGGGAATTTTGTTAAAACCCAGTATCTTGACTCCTTATGCTAAGAACAAGGAGAAAGCAACCCCACAATAGGTTGCATATCACACTCCTGAAATTCTTAAGAGGATGGTTCCATGAGCATGGAAGTCCAATGGCATCTGTAGGATCTTTTTATTAACGGTGGAATCATGATTTTTTTGGGGGTTTTGATCAAATTTTTCAAATAAAAATAATGAGCATTTTACATAGGCATGGAGAACTTGAAGGTAGCTACCAGAATTTATAGAAGCAAAGTGTTGAATTAACTAAAAAACCAAGCATATTTTCCAGGTATCATGGCCAGCAAGAAGATAAAGGGGAATGCAAAGTTCAATCAAAGAATCTGCAAAAGAGTATTTCACTTCTCAGAAAAACTTATTTTCATTTGTTAGCTAGTATAGAATACTTATTCAAGCCATTGGCAAGGGATTCAATCCAACATTGATTGTTCTTTTGGTTGTAGTTGGAGTGTTAACACACATAACATCTGATCAAGTCAATGAAAAGGGAATTATGTTACTACATATAAATGTGTTGATTGAATTAGAGATCTGATGATGTATGAAATTCCTAATATGAAAACATATAAGCCCAATGTTGTCCAACAATGGTGAGGCCGAAACAAATGCATCTCTGCAATTTTTAAAGCCTACTTTTTCGGTGGCTATTTCAGTTTGCACAACTGTCCTTATCCACTAAAAACAGAGCTTTCGATGGCTTACAGGTTAGAATTTTGGCTCTCCTAGCCACCGAAAGCACAGAACATGGAAGAATGCTATTATTTTTTCACAGATCTGAGTTCCCTTGATTTGAATGCTATGAGGATAGTTCCAAATGATAGATAATAATTAAATCCATCATTATCAAGGTTATGTTTTGATTTTGGAGGTGCTTAGTCAAGGTGGAGCTCAAACAAGTGATAATAGCAGTGTTAGTTCT
This sequence comes from Picea engelmannii, assembly GCA_009831015.1. Classification (NCBI taxonomy): domain Eukaryota; kingdom Viridiplantae; phylum Streptophyta; class Pinopsida; order Pinales; family Pinaceae; genus Picea; species Picea engelmannii. The sequence goes on from ML807828.1 coordinate 270,956, forward strand.
AGTCAAGTGCCACCCCCACCTATTCATCCAATGCATGGATTTTTAAACCTATATTTTGCCTCTTAGACCTCTTACTAATCCATATGGAACATTATAAATGGTTATGACTTGGCAAGTGGATATATGAAGCTTGGTGGTACAATTTTTGGAAATGGTTACAACAGGTTGCAGCAGAGCATGAGGAAACTGTAGCAGAGCTAGATATTCAAGGAGCAGCCCCAACTGGAAAACGGATAATAGAGTATGCAGAGTTGCCTTCACATACACCTAAAGAAGAGCAGGAGTTGCAAGAGGATGAGGCATCAACCAACAAGCCCTAATTGTAAAAAATCAATCAATTTCTAATACAATTTTATGATCTTGAAATCCTTGACAGAGAAGTTAAGACTAGTAATCAAACTTTGACAGAAAGAGATATTGAGTTGTATGATTCTCATCAAAGACTTACTAAACAATATGGTAAGCTGGAGAAAAGGAACCAAATGTTGATTCTAGGTTGTACAGGAATATCAGGCTGCTAAGAATCAAAATGATGCCTCCAAGACCTAAGGAAGATATTGCTATGTAAACCCTAGCAGAAGAAGCCACTAATCTTGTTGATAATCCAGGGGCTGATATCAATTCTGTTGATAAACTAGACTCTGTTGAGGTTTTCGAAGCCTCAAAGGAGCAGAAGTGAAGATAAAAAGATGGAAGGAAATATATTTTTTCAATTTTGAAATCTAGATTCAAAAAAAAACTTTTGGTGGCTTAGGTAGGCTTTCAGAACTATTTTTAGCCACCGAAAGCAGAGATTTCGGCAGCTTACAGGTTAATATTTATGGCTCTTTAGCCACCGAAAGCGTAGAGAAGGGAAGAAAGCCACTCTTTTTGCACACATCTAAGTTTTGTTGTTCCATTTGGAACGAGAAAGGTTCCTAAGTGATGATCATAATTTAGAGCATCAGTTTTATTGCTCTATTTCAGTTTTGGAGGTGCCAGCAGTGCGAGGAAGATAAAACTTCTTATATATTTTTGGCAAAAGATGAATGGTTTTCCAGGGTGTCATTTTTGACCTCATCCATCAGCATCTGAAGATCACTACATCTATCAAACACTATGAATACTTTCAATATAAGGGTTTGCCCCCTTAAATAGGATCTTTTCCTATTTTGTGAATCTAGTTTTGAATTTCTATTTTAAGTAAATTTGATCTAGTTTTCCAGGATCTAGATATCTTTTGTAAAGGATATAGATGGGCTACCTGCAGGCTATAGTTTTGCATGGGATCAGTTATAAAGGCCAAATGAATCCATAGCCCAGTGGTAAAGGCTAGAGGCAAGTTACAGGTTTGCAAAAGATCAGTTGCACGGACCAAATGACTCCATAGCCCAACAGGAAAGACATTGGAGCTGAGGTTGTTGAAACCTCACGGGGAGGATTTCATCCCTAGAAGGATCCAGATGTTATCAACTCAAATAACACAGTCAAATTTGTTTATTTTAGGTGATAGGAATTCATTGAAAAATATGTTTCTAAATTTTTTAAGGTTCATTTTTGAGAGCCTTAGGTTTGTAATAAAGTTTGAAAAACATTTGATTTGGTTTTCCCTTCAAAAAAGTCAAAACTCAGGTTTCGGTGGCTAAGATCCTTTCCAAAAGGGTTTCTAAGCCACCGAAAGTCTTAGCTTTCAGTGGCTTAAACACGAAATTCAAGGCTCTCTTAGCCACCGAAAGTGCAAAAAAGTCTATTTTTACTATGTTGAGTCATCATTTTCAAATGATGATTCTGAGCGACTCGAGAATCTTTTTGAGAAACGGGAGGAGGGTTTTGTTTMTAACATGTCAAATAACATAAAACTCTCTCATTTTTCCTAAAAATGTTATATATTGGGAGAATTGAATTCATCTCTGAGCCCTAATGTTCGGATCTCAKAATTTCCCGGTTTGACACATGTTTTTGAAATGGATATATCGGCAAAATGAAATCGAATATAAAAGAACCGAGATAGGTTTTTTCTCAAAACAAACCAATATACAAAAGCCTATTCTAGTTTGTACAYAGCGATTTGTTKTTTTAGAGATATGGGTAAATATTTGAGCAACATATTTCCATAAATTTCTGTCTTTTCTAGCCACCTCACAAATTCGAATTTGAKATAGGAGAAGAGGTTATCAGATCCATCTTTTGAGGATATGAAACTAGTTGTAAAGGCTATAAAGCCTATCAATTTTATAGACTAAGGGTTCGATTTCAGATACAGGTACCTTATGCTAATGTATAGTTTTTCAKATATATATACAATCACAGTCTTCTTTCACTTTTGATGTCAAACCTTCATCCATTACCCTCTTTTMTGTACTCTTATTCCTGTTGTCTTAATTGCTAATGACTTTCATCTCATTAGTTAGTTCATATCTTGATTAATAGTTATTTTTATTGTCTATTAAACCCATCATTGTGTATCTGGTTTATAAGCATTGATTTATTCACCCACAGTCAAAGCTATTTGTCTGATCATTAATCTTTGAAAGCACTATCATATTTGATTATATACTGTTGATTATCCTAATGTCAATCCATTAAGTTTGAGTTATCCCATTGATCCACACATACATAAACACAAAAACAATTTTACTTTAAGTTACCAAGCATCTTTGACTTACAACCTCAAAGAGTTTATTAGAGAGATAACATAATGCATATCCTGAAGTTGATTTCATATCATCAATATTTCTGGCAGAGTAACTTGTCAACTCAACATCACAATCATTAGTATACATAATACAAAAATTAACAGTTCCTTTTAGATATCGAAGAACTTTCTTCGCAGATTTCCAATGACTCTCTGAAGGCTTAGCCATGAACTGACTAAAGATGCTAACTGAGTATGCAATGCCTGGCCTTGTAGTGGTGAGGTAGTTTAGACTTCCCAACAACTGATGATATAAAGTATCATCTGCATCTTTAGATCCATCTTCATTGTACAACTTTGCATTATGTTCTAAGGGAGTTGACATAGCTTTACATTCACTCATGTTGAAACTTTTAAGAATTTCTTTTGTGTATTTAGTTTGAGTGATCAACGTTTTACCAGACTCTCTCCAAAGCTCAATTCCTAAACAGTAATGCAATTCGCCAAGATATTTCATTTCAAATTATTGAGACAAATCAATTTTAATATATGTAATTAACTTGCATGCACTTCTCGTAATAATGAGATCATCCACATATAAATATATTAAAGAAACATTTCATTCTTCATCTTTCTTAACATACAGTTTAGGATCATTTTTTCTTTTCAGAAATCCATTCTGATAAAAGAAGGTATCTATCTTTACATACCAAGATATCGGTGCATGTTTCAAACCATATAATTCTTTCCTTAACTCACATACTAGATGCTCCTATCCTTGTTTGACAAATCCTTTAGGATGAACCAAATAAACCTCTTCCTTTAAATCACCATTCATAAAATCTGATTTGACATCTAACTGATGTATTTTCCAATCATGTTTTGTAGCTGAGGCAATCAATACTTTAATTGTATTCAATTTAGCTAATGGTGCAAATGTATCTTCATAATAAATTCCTTCATTTTGTTAATATTATTTTGCAACTAATCTTGCCTTATATTTGTCAATGCTACCATGTGCTTTAAACTTAGATTTATACAACCATTTTCTTCCAATAGGGACTTTGTTTTCAGTTAGTTCAACTAATTCCCATGTTTGATTTTTCATAAGGGAGTCATATTCATCATTCATAGAATTTATGCATTCTTCATGTTCTTTAGCTTGATCATAGTTTAAAGGTTCTACAACATTCATGACATGATACATCAATGCACATTCTTTATACCTTATAGGTGGCTGTGTTTGACGTGATGACCTCCTTGGTCCTTCACAAATTTCATCTTGTCTCGTGCTCTCTGGTGACTCTTCTCCCCTTGATGTATCCTGACTGCGTGTAGTGTCAATACTGCTTTCATTTCGTTCTTGAACATGTACCTGTTCATGTTCCTGTTTAACCATTGCATCTATTTTGACATGTTTATCACTATCATTATGCCAAGCATTTGCATCATTCAATGTATCAACTCTATCTGCATTCCCATGAAACATCACATCTCTACTTGCAAACAATTTATGTGAACTGGAATCAAACAATTTGTATGTTTTTTAATCGGTAAAATACCCAATAAAGAAACACTTGATTGAATTTGCATCAAGTTTTCTTCTCTCATCCTTTGGAATATGTGAAAATACGATAGATCCAAATACTCACAAATGACGAACATCATGTTTATAATCATGAAGAATCTCAAAAGGAGTTTGGAAATTTAATTTCTTAATTGGACTATGATTCTTTAAATAAACAACAGTGTTAATGGCTTCTGCCCAAATACCATTAGGAATGTTTTTACCTTGAAGCATACTGTGAGAAAACTCCATTGGTGTTTTGTTCCACCTCTCAGCAACACCATTTTGCTGAGGTGTATGAGGTACAATAAATTGTTGTTGGATCCCATGAAATTTACAATAACTTTTAAATGATCTTGATGTATATTCACCACCTTGATCAGATATGAGAACTTTAATACATTTTCCTGTTTGTTTTTCAGTCATAGTTTTGAATTGTTTAAAGTACTCAAATACATCACTTTTCTCTTTATGAAATAGACCCATGTATATCTAGATCTATCATCAACTAAAATAAGAAAGTAGGAAGCACCACCTAGTGACCTAGTTTTCATAGGTTCGCATACATCAGTATGAATTAATTCAAGAATATATGTTTGAATTTTCTCTGTATGAATGGGAAAATCCTCTCTATGTTGTTTACCAAGTGCACATGCTTCACATGGAAAATGATTATTGTTCGTAACAAGAAGACCTTTTACCATAGTTTCTCATTGGAAAACATCAAATCATTGTAATTTAGGTGTCCATACCTATGGTGCCATAAATATTATGTTGACATTGTTGTGGATGTCAATGCAACATGACACTTCATTGTCACATCCAATTTATACAATCCACCAACCCTGGTACATGTGGACATAACCCTGTAGTGATCATTGATATCTTTTACAACACACCTCAACTTACCAAATTTCATTGTTAGATTATTATGAGTGATAGTTGATATGTATATTAAATTCTTTTTAATACCAGGAACATACATCACATCATGAATCTATTTCAATTGTCCATTAGGAAAGTTCACATTTATTACTCCATAGCTTTGGACCTTATGTGATCTGTTATCTCCTAGGTAAATGTGTATGCCCTCAGTTTTCTCATAATATTCATCGTACCATTCTTTATTACAAGTCATACGAGCTGATGCACCACAATCTATGAACCATGGAGTCTCATCATCAGTTTCAACAAACAATGCAGCTTAAAAAATAAACAGCTTAAGATTTTAAAATCCATCATTAACTGAAGTGTCTCTATGCATGGAATTTTCATTATGCCTTCTATGTCTTTGATTTGATTAATGATTCTTTCTTCTATAAAAATCTTTAGCAAGATGTTGAGGTTTTCCACAATAGTCACATTCAATATTTCTCTTAACATAGGAATCGATATTTGTCATACCTTTCTTCTTTGCATGAAACCAACCTCTATTCCTGTCCCATGATTTCCCTCGGTATGATCTTCTACCTCTTGCAATCAACACTAAATGTCACTTGAATCTAAATCATAATTCTTCATTCTCTCTTCCTCTTGAAGAAGAATCCTAGCCAATTCATCAAACGTAGGAGGTGTTTGTCTAACTCGTGTTGAAATAAAGACTTTATAGTCTTGGACTAAACCTTTCAAAGGAACAGTTACTAAATCACTACTAGAAACCTTTTCACCAATGTCACCGAGATTATCACTCACTTAAATCTTTAATTCTGGAAACAAAATTGTTTATGCTTTCATTGGCTTCCATTTTGATAGATAGTGGCTTAGTTTTTAAAAATAAATTGCAGTTTTCATTAGAGGTTTCAAATAAACCTTTGAAGATGTCCCACATCTCTTTTGAAGTTTTACAGTCTCTTATATGAAGAATGATGTTTGGGCTCATCACCTTTGGAAATCGTCCATAGGCTATATGCCTCGAAAATGTTGATCTACTTAAATTTCTAGTTTATGTAATTCTCTCCATCAAGCTTAGTTGACTCATTTAAATATGAATAGACAAGAGAGTTTGCACGCCAAGAGAGAGTGAATATATATATATATATATATATATATATATATATATATATATATATATAAAAGGTATGCAAACACTCCACAGGCGCAGCAACCAAATCGGTGCATTCAAAACACTCTATCCGCAACGAAGCACAGCATGCACGAGCACCTCTACTGTACACAGATGGCCTCTCTCCATGTTTCGCTGCGTCTGGTTTCCACAGGTCTGCAGCTCGCATCCAATAATAGGAGTTGTATCTATTCAATAAGAAAATGATGGCAGGGAATGATATTGCAGCAAGTAGCGTTGCACTCCTACACTTCACTGACACTTCACGGATTGCTGTGAGCTTGGCGATTGCCACAATGCACACGACCAATAATGCATTGGCGAATTAGATGTTCCCACCAACGCCATAAAGTACTGAGGTAGCATTGATTGTCAGAAATTAGAGGAGTAGTCGATGACTGCAGGTTGATGGCATCTCAAGCGACAGTCCACAGCTTTTGTACGCACAGCTCGCTAACGCTCACGGTTTGGCAGACGGCGACTATTTTCTCCTGAGTTCTGGTACCATTGATCTCACACTACTTGCATTGATCAGGGAAATCAATTGCATTTATAGAGGAAGATATTACTTCTAAGTGTATCTAAAACTACCTTCAACCTTAATCTACGTATCAATAAAACGAACTCACAACAATATTCTATTTTAATAGTTTTCTAGATGTTTCTTCATTATTCTAACATGATTGAATAGTTATCTTTTGTTTTTCTTTTCTTAGAATTCTTTACCTAACATTCCGATTTTAGACATGGTCGCATGAGGCTAAAAAATTGACATTGACGTAGAATTCTGTACCTAACAGTCGTCTAGAAAATCACATTCGAGTTATTCCAACATCTCTCTCGAATTGGAGAAGACTGCGGCGGCTGCTATGATCGACACGAGTGAGTGGATTAGTTGATGAATTTTATATGGTAATCTCTCCTGTCTAATCATCTAATCTCTTCTTCCGTCCATTTCATGAATTTTAACATTTAGAAATGACACTGTTAAGTGTGCAATAGTATGTACCCGCCATTAACAACTGGGACATTTTGGGCGCATGGTTTTGCTGACTCAGCCCCTTAAATCACCCTATCACACGTTGGCATTTTTTTCTGTTTGATCTTTGGTCTGATTTAAATATTAATCCATCATGTCTTTCTATGAAACTATAACACTACCTTTCTTTCTCAACCACGTAACTTCATGCACGTTAACGTAGTTTTACACGCTTAATCATCTTATCATCTTATATCCTGAAAGTTTGGAATTTTCAACATAAGCATATTTATGTAATTTACTTTTAATATTAAGGTCAAACCTAATAAATCTATTTATTCTTAACTCAACCAATCTAATCACATTACTCATTCATTTGCGTCTTGAATAGGTATCTTCGTCACATGTTTTTTGTTTTTTCATCTTTCAGTCGCTGATTGAATAGTTATCTTCTGTCTTTCTTTTCTTCGCTCGCTCGTTCAATGGTTTATCTTCATTGCACTGTTTTTCTTTTCGTTCAATCAATAACAGTGTTTTCTCTTTGTTCAATCAAAAGTGTATCATTGAATTTTTCAAATCTTAGCCCATTACGATGGGACGTAAAACATTTTTCAAGAGTTTTGATTCATTCCAAAAACAACTTAGGTCATCGAATTTCAGAAAATATAAATTTACTCATCTTTTTTATACAACTTTCTTCCTTACTTAAACTGTTTCAATCTACATTACATGCCCAGTCAGCTTCTTGAGTGTCGAACTCCGTTATGTGAAATCACTATTCATCCGTTNGCGGCGGCTGCTATGATCGACACGAGTGAGTGGATTAGTTGATGAATTTTATATGGTAATCTCTCCTGTCTAATCATCTAATCTCTTCTTCCGTCCATTTCATGAATTTTAACATTTAGAAATGACACTGTTAAGTGTGCAATAGTATGTACCCGCCATTAACAACTGGGACATTTTGGGCGCATGGTTTTGCTGACTCAGCCCCTTAAATCACCCTATCACACGTTGGCATTTTTTTCTGTTTGATCTTTGGTCTGATTTAAATATTAATCCATCATGTCTTTCTATGAAACTATAACACTACCTTTCTTTCTCAACCACGTAACTTCATGCACGTTAACGTAGTTTTACACGCTTAATCATCTTATCATCTTATATCCTGAAAGTTTGGAATTTTCAACATAAGCATATTTATGTAATTTACTTTTAATATTAAGGTCAAACCTAATAAATCTATTTATTCTTAACTCAACCAATCTAATCACATTACTCATTCATTTGCGTCTTGAATAGGTATCTTCGTCACATGTTTTTTGTTTTTTCATCTTTCAGTCGCTGATTGAATAGTTATCTTCTGTCTTTCTTTTCTTCGCTCGCTCGTTCAATGGTTTATCTTCATTGCACTGTTTTTCTTTTCGTTCAATCAATAACAGTGTTTTCTCTTTGTTCAATCAAAAGTGTATCATTGAATTTTTCAAATCTTAGCCCATTACGATGGGACGTAAAACATTTTTCAAGAGTTTTGATTCATTCCAAAAACAACTTAGGTCATCGAATTTCAGAAAATATAAATTTACTCATCTTTTTTATACAACTTTCTTCCTTACTTAAACTGTTTCAATCTACATTACATGCCCAGTCAGCTTCTTGAGTGTCGAACTCCGTTATGTGAAATCACTATTCATCCGTTAGAAACCTTCGATTTCATTAATAAAAACCAAAAAAAAAAAAAAAAAACATTACATTTCATTACATGCCCCATCAAATCCTCCTATTAAATTTCGACTGTTTTGTTTTATTAAACGGTGCAAGAATCCCAAATGATTTTGACAATTTCAGATGCTTAGACCTTATTAAACGGTGAAGAATCCCAAATGATTTAAACGGTGCAAGAATCACAGTTTTCTTTAAATCACATGCTAATAGTACCTTAAAAACACTTGCATACCCTACGTTTATCTAGTACAGCTCATGATGTGAACACTAAAAATTACGTAAACGCTCCTCTTCACAAAGCTTCCCTAGGTCACGAGAGGTACACATTATATAGGCCTATAACATTGGCTGAGCTTTAATTTACAGATATATTACATCGGCTTATGTTCAGTTTTAGGTGACAAAGTTAATTGAAAATTTTCAAGGTGAAAAGTTGATATAACGAAATAAAAAGATAAAAAAAAATTATTTAAATTTTTTTTTTTTCTCAATATGTATTTACTTTTACTCTAAATCTTAAATCTATAATATATTAAACACAATCTTTCAATGTGGCAAGTTTATATTTTATTCAAAATCTTAAACTGAAAGGATTTGATCATTACGGATGAATGATACATCGCTCATCAAGATTCCACCTTCAGCTAATTTTATGTCAATTAATGTAATAACTTTATTATTTGATATCCTAAGTTAATATTATGTTAATTTATGGAATAGTTTTATTATTTGATATATATATAGTGGAGAAAAAATTATAATGCACTATAGAGGAGACATGTACATGTTAACACGTTAGAGATTATTTTTTATTTTAATAAATAAAATTTGAAATTTAAAATAAATAAAATTTATTAAAAATAAATAAAATTTATTAAAAATAAATAAAATTTAATAAAAAATTTAATTATTAAAGATTTATGTATAATAATCAAATTTATGAATAATAAATTTTCCATTTTAATTTATGAAAACTTAATGTGTTCATTATAAGAATTTGAAGGAAATATGTTGTTTTGAATCCTTGAAATTCTATGTGATGAGATACTTTCTAGAGTTTTTTTTTTTATGAGAATTCAAAGTAAATCCATTATTTTGAATCCTCCAAATTTTACCATGTTTTAAGGGAACATAATAATCAAATTGGTCATCTAAATTTTACCATGTTTTAAGGGAACATAATAATCAAATCGATCATCTAATCAATGTAGAGTTTCACTTCTTGGAGTCCTTGAAAACCAAAGAGACTTAATGATTAACTCCATTTCTTAAGTAATTTAATATGGTTTCATTAAGCAAATTTGCATTCCCTTCATCATGTATGGTGAGAGGAATTAGTCAATGGACATCCTAAGGTATTTTTACATACTTTCTTTTTAACTTAGTGCCAACATTATCAACCCGAAATTGTCATAAGGAAGCATGTAGTTGGGATAATGTAATTTATAATTCTAGGAAGTGAAAGCTTTGGTTTGGGGTATGCCCTTCTCAAAGTTGAGCACTTGTTCATGTAGATTCATTTGCCCATATATCTCTCAATCTTATGTGGTAATTCGGTAAGTAAAAGAAACTATGCACATATCTCTCTAGTAATATCAATATCAGTATGATATTTCAAATGTATGGTGGATTATGAAATTGAGTTGGCTTTGGGATCCGAGATAAGGAGTGAAAGCAAAGTGGGATTTTGGAGGCTCCATTGAGTTTTTTCGATTGGGTGGTTGGGTCCTTGGTTTCTTGTCTTGGTTTCTCTAAAACTCTCTATATTTTTTAAACTAGTGCCCTCTCTTTTTGTGATTCTTGTGAATCCCCTTTTTTGATTGTGAATTTGGCAGGTAAGAAAATCATAGAGCCCTAGTGGAATTTTTCTTGGGTAATTTCATGTTTTTTTTATTTGGTATCCAATAATTTGGAATAGAATATTCACCATTGGGGTTAAATGGATAATCCATGAAATCAACCTCACCAAGGGTGTTGCTATGACATATTGGTAATTCAAAGGGCCCTCAAAAGGCATGAAAATCTCATTATGAAAACAAGACTTCTATATTTTATGTAATATCTAAATTATATCTACATAAGGAAACCCACATTCTGTTACGATGAAGATCTTATTGCAACAAATCAAGAAAATTTAAACTCTTAAAGTAGAATACAGTATGCTTAATCAACTAGTTTCTACTCATAATAAGACCATATGCTATTATCATGAATATGTTATTACAACAAAACAAGAAAATTTAGGCTCCCAAGGTAGAATATAATATGCTTAATCAACTAATTTCTACTTAAAATAGGACTTCTCAATGAGTAACCTCAAACATTGGAATACCAATGTGATCAACCCTAGAAGAATTCAAAGAAGACAACATTGTTCATTGACTACATAGAAGCACGTTGAATCACATCTGTACCATGTTGGGCAAGATGAATTTGCTTAAATTTTTCTTCGTCAACCCAATAAAGGTTATTACTTTGTTACAATATCATTTAGACTTAGAAACTATTGTAAGACAAAAAAAATTAAAGAATATATTTTTTTATTTAATGATGTTGAACTAATTTAAACAATATTTTAAATAATTTGTTAAGTTGGAAATATATCTAAGTTAAAGAAAAAAATATAAAGAATTTTTTATAAATAAAATGAAATATGAGGGATTTTTTTTAAGTAAATTGAAATATATTAGATATATATATTGAAAGAAATATTTTAAATGAAGAAAACATTAAAGAGATGGAGAAAAAAAACTTTTATCAAATAGGAAATGCAAATAAAAATAAAAATAATAAAATTTAATTATTTAATTAAAAAAAAATTAAAATGAAATGAAAAAAAAATTAAAATTAAAATATAATAATGATATATAACAAAATATTTAAAAACAATTACCAAAAAAACTAAAAAATTAAACTAAATTAATTCTTTTTAATTAAACAAAATTATGAATTATAAAAAACATAAAATTAATTTATTTATAACAATTTGATAATAAATTTTAATTAAACATTAAAATATTTACAAACATTCGTGGTTATGCTTTTCTTAATTAAACTTTGTAGCAAATACACAATTAAATTTTGAGAGTTTTATTATTATTATTTGTGTTAGAAATTTATTATTATTAAAAGTTTCCAATATAACTAATTTAATTTAATAGATCATGTTCATGTTTCATTTTTTTAATACTTTCATTTTGAAATAACAATATTTTAACTTTAAATACAAATTTACACGAAAATTAGTTTTCTTTATAGATAAAAAAGAATGAATGAAGTTTAAATCAAATAAAAATAACCATAATCTTTATAATTGAGAATTTTATAGTCAGATTTTTTTTGTTTTATCAAGTGAGATGAATTTATAATATTGTTTTCCCTTTACCTGGACATGTTTATACCATGTTTATACCATAATGAATTGGCCATCGCGCTAGTTCACAATTTTATTATGCAATCGTCATTCACATTTTTGTTACTGTAATACCAATACAAATTTATCCAATTCTAATTGGAATTGTTAGTAGTTTCTTCTTATGTAATTTTAAGATAAATTTTTTTATTTGGAATTGGAATTATTAGTTATGTTTTTTTTAATACAAAGATACACTTTTTTATTTGGAATTGGAATTGTTAATTGTGTTTTCTTGTGTAATATCAATATAAATTTGTGGAAGGGTGTTTGGAAGTCAATTTTTATCTTTAAACATGAGGAATCGATGGATTCAAGAAATAAATTTTTCGAGAAAAGAAACACCCATCAAAAAGGTAGAAGAAGAAAGAGAAAAAAAAAAGTTGCAGATGTCAAAGCATAAGCTTCCATAAGAGAGAAATCCAATTTCTAGTGAAATAGATGTTGATGTTGCTTCGATTCCATCACCATAACTAAAGCGTCCACTCAATATCTCATCAAGACAAATTGTTGTGGATGACCAAATGATGGAAGATTTGCTTGGAAATGATTATACAATGGATGAAATTAAAAAGACCACAACATTATGGTGAAGAATTTCCTGTGGTGCAACCTCTTATTGAATAGTCACATTCCATAAACTAGTCAATAACATGTCCACTCTCCTTTTAAAATTGATCCAAAAGAAATTGAAAGAAAACAAAATGCAACATTGTAAACTCCACAACAGGATAAGAGTGTCAGAATAGGGGGATTTATCTTCCCTACATAAATTGAACAGTGTGTAGCTAAGAACCCCTAAACAATTTCACATTC
>ML807828.1:285051-301931 GCA_009831015.1 Picea engelmannii
AGGTAAGGAGATGGCTAGTTGAAGGCCCTGTAGCAGACCAGTTAGCTCCCCGACATTGTTAGTTGTTTCTCCCAGGTGTCGTGCTACCATGGTGAGTATTTTCCCCTCGAAGTCCCTAATCACTGCCCCGTAGCCTGCGGGTCCGGGGTTGCCTTTCGAGGCACCATCAAAGTTGACTTTGGCGTATCCAGTGGAGAGGGGGGTCCAGGTGCTGGGGCTGGGAATGTGAATCTTGGGTGCGTGTGTTGTCATCAGATCGATCAGATTGAGCTGCCAGTTTTGGAGGATACTTAGCTCTTCATTGTGGCAGATCCGATCGCGCCCCTGCCAACTCCTACTTCAGACTGTTTGCTTGATGTGGGTGACCACTCTGTTCCAAGTTAGCTCCGGAGGGGAGTCCATGGAGTGGAAGATGCTCTTATTTCTTGCTTTCCATATCTGCCAGAGGATAAAGCCTGGGAGAAGTAGCCAGATGTGGTTCAGGATGGGATTGTTGAAGGTGATGTCGCCCCAATGAGCTATGGTGTCCCTTATGCTGCTTCTGTTCTGACTGGACCTGCGCATGATTTGGGCCCCCTGATCCCAGATCTGTTGGCTATAGCTAAAACCATTGAAGAGGTGCTCTTTGGTTTCCTCTTGGCAGTGGCATAGCGCGCATATGGAAGGACCAATAAAGCCCCTTTTCCGGAGGTTGTCCCAGGTCAGAATGCGATTGTGGATGATGAGCCAAAGGAAGGTGGATACCTTCGGCCAGAGGGCTTTGTCCCAGACTTTATCCCAGATGGTGTCCTTGACCTGGTTGTGATGGTTGGCTTGAAAGTGGTAGGCTTCTTTTACCGAGAAGTTCCCTGAGGCCGAGTGACCCCAACGAAGGATGTCAGGGCCCTCTTTGATGGGGATTTTCCTGCACGCTGCTTCGTTTTGCTAGGCTGAGATATCAACATCAGGGGGAGCGCCTAGCTCTGGGTGAGATGTCTTCCACTGCCTCCATGTCTGTCTCGCTTCCCAGGGTTTCCAGAGCTCGTTGACCTTTAGTGAAGGAGTGTAATTGAGGACTTGCTGTAGAGGTGTGAGCTCGATGAGATCGGTCAACGGTTTGAGTTGTTGCCAGGAGTCTAGCCAGAATTCTGCACTTTTTCCATTGCGTATCTCCCAAAAGGCATGCTTTTGTACTAAGTCCCTGTTTTGCCAGGCTGTATTCCAGATGTTCGAGCCCTGTATTCTGGTGTTGTGTCAGATCAATTGATCAATCTACATTGTTGGGGCATACTTGTGCTTCCAGATTCTTTCCCATAGAGCATCTGGTGTTTTCAACCAACGCCACCAGATCTTGGCACCCATGGTCTGATTCATCTTGCCGGGATCGCGAAGCCCAAGGCCTCCCAAGATTTTGGGGGCACAGACCTTGTCCCGTCCAACCAGTGCCCATTTCTTGTTCTGTTGCAGGCCTTGCCAAAGGAAATTTCTCTGTAAGTTTCTGATAGCTCTGATGATTTTCTTGGGCGCGGCTAGCGCAGTGAATAGGTAGGTGGGAAGGGTTTGGATGACCGACTTCAAGAGGACTAGTTGGGCTGCTAAGTTAAGGGGACTAAAGGTCCAGTTGGCCAGGCGATTGGAGATTGAGAGGAGGAGGCTGTCCCAAGAGATGGACTTGGCAGGCACTCCAGTGAGGGGGATGCCAAGGTACTTGGATGGAAGGGAGCTTCTATGGATGCCTAGAATTCTGGAGATGCGTAGTTGAACTGTGGTTGGGGTGTTGAAGAAGAAGAGTTTGGACTTATCAAGGTTCAGTGTCATGCCCGAGGCTTCTGTAAAATCAGACAGGATTGAGTTGAGCTTTTGTGCTTCTCGAGCAGTGGGAGAGTTCATGAGAAGAGTGTCATCCATGAATTGGCTGTGCGAACTGGCTGGTCTGACGTTGTGCAGGGGGAGGCCTTTGAGGCTACCTTCCTGGATCGCTGACTTGATGTATCGTCCCAGGCCTTCTGCCATGAGGACAAAGAGGAAGGGTGAAAGTGGGTCACCCTGTCGAATACCCCTGGAGGCTGAGAAAGGCCGAGAGGGCACCCCATTGACTAGGATTGAGAAGAAGGCCGTAGAGGTGAGGTTCATGATCCAGCTAACCCAGGTGTGATCAAAACCGAAGGCTAGGAGGGTGGCCTTGAGATAGCACCAGCTGGCTTTGTCGAAGGCTTTTGAAAGGTCGAGTTTAATTAGAATACCTGGGATTTTCTCGGATTTGAGAGAGTTGATGACTTCATGTGCAAGGATGA
This sequence comes from Picea engelmannii, assembly GCA_009831015.1. Classification (NCBI taxonomy): domain Eukaryota; kingdom Viridiplantae; phylum Streptophyta; class Pinopsida; order Pinales; family Pinaceae; genus Picea; species Picea engelmannii. The sequence continues at coordinate 287,325 of ML807828.1, forward strand.
CACTATCCATGATCTGCCTGCCTTCTATGTAGCCAACTTGTTCTTGGGAGATGACAAAAGGCAGGATGGGCTTGAGTCGATTTTCGATTACCTTAGTTATAATCTTGTAGATGACATTGCATAAGGCTATCGGTCTAAAGTGCTTGGGGTTGGTGACCCGCTCCTCCTTAGGGATGAGAGTGAGGAAAGTGGCGTTGAAAGCTTGAAGAACTTGGCCCGAGGCATGTGACTCCTCCACCACCTCCCAAACATCCTTTCGTATTATGTCCCAGCAGTGATGGAAAAACTCCGTTGTAAAGCCATCAGGGCCTGGTGCTTTTCTAGGAGGCATATCTCTTGCAGCTTGGTCCACCTCCTCCTGGGTGATTGGCCTAGTGAGAGCAGCATTTTGTGTGGGAGTCACGAGAGAGGGGATGTGGCTGGTGACTCGAGCAATGGCTTCCTCTCGATTTTGCCCGTTTTCTGTCATGAGGTTCTGATAATGTCGGGTGAGCTCTTCCTCGATGCGGTTGTGCTCTCGCAGCAGGTTTCCATGCTCGTCCTCCAGGTGGGTTATTCTGTTGATGTGCCGCCTGTGGATCATCTTTTGGTGAAAAAATTATGTGTTCTTTTCCCCTTCCTTTAGCCACTGCACTCTTGATTTTTGCTTCCACAGGATTTCTTCCTGCTGCCTTCTCTATTCTAGTTGCGAGAGAAGTTGACCCTCTTCTATCATGAGCTCACGAGTTCGATTTCCACTGATGAAGATTTCTTGGATCGTGACTAATCTGCTTTCGATGTCTTTGATGCTTTGAAAGATGTTACCAAAGGAAGTTCTGTTCCATTGTTTGAGCATTTCCTTAAAGTTTTTAAGCCATTGCTGGAATTTGTACATCTTGGTTCTGTGATCCACCTCAGCTTGTTGCCACCAAAGTGTTGCTAGGTGCTGGAAATCGGGGTGGGTGAGCCAAAATTTCTCGAACCGGAAGGGTTTGAGCGCAGGGGTGGTTTCGGCTATGATCTGTAGAGCTATTGGGCAATGCTCTGAGCCCGCCCTGGGGAGAATGCGGCTTTCCATGCAGAGGCCGCTTTCAATCAGTTCTTCCGCCACCAGGAAGTGATCAAGTCTACATGCCACATGTTGGCTACCTGATCTGCGGTTGGATTAGGTGAAGGTGCCATTGCTATTTTCAATATCTACTAATTTTAAATGTGCAGGAAGGGTTTTGAACTTACTGCTTTCCAGGTCAGGCCGCTTGCTGCCTCCAGCTTTCTCCTCTAGTGACATTATCATGTTGAAGTCACCCCCAAGGATCCAGTTAGGTGTGGTGACCAAAGCCTTGATGTAGATTAGCTTGTCCATGAACTTATTTTTCTCCTGTTGACTTTATGGACCATATACATTGGTGATAGTCCCCTCATGATTTGATCCTATTACCTCATAGCGAGCCGTTAGTGTTCCTGCCGTTGAGAAGGGCTCTCCGAGGGAAATGTGGCTAGGGTTCCAGAGAATGGCAAGGCCTCCTGAGGCCCCCGCTGCATACGAATAAAAGTAGCTGCAATCTTTCCAGAGGCATTTGAATATGTGTTCCGCTTCCAGTCCCACGCATTTTGTTTCTTGTAGCATTACAATATCTGGGTTTTCCTCCTTAATACAGTCCCTGAGGATCCTTTGCTTGGTCCTGCCATTGAGACACCTTATGTTCCAAGAGATTGTCTTCATCATTGGGTGGATGAGTGTGGGTGGAGGTATCTCTCCGAGAGCTTCTGAATCTGGCCTGAGTTGATCATGAGGTTACTTGCTTCTTTGATTAGTTGGTGAGCCGGTTTCCGCCCTCGTCTCTTGATTTCACGTGGGATTTTCTTAGATCCAGAACTTGATTCTGTTGCAATGACGAGGCGGGCTATAGATCCTACTGTGGAGTCAAGGAAGACCTTGTGTACCTTTCGGAGCTGTTCTTCCGGAAGGCCCTGCAGGTCTCTGGCATTTAAGGCTTCTTCCAGTTTTTCAAGGTCTATGCCCACTAGGTCTTGGGCATCCAGCTGCATGGGTGTTTCGAAATCTGTTTCCCCTCCTTCCTCGCCATGAGTTTCCTGGTTCTGATCTGGGGTGGGTGTGGGGCCAGGGCCCGTGTATTTCTTAGCTCCTTTGTGCGGATCCTAGATTTCTTCCTCCTCTGGAAGCTGGCTGAGAATGTCAAAGGTATTCTTGGTCGGAATAACCGGCTTGGGGCCTGTTGCTTGCTTACGAGGTGGGTTCTTCTTTCGCGATTGGATTGTTGTGAAGCCATCCTTCTGCATGTTTTGTTTAGCCTTGGGGGCCGACTGGGTCAGTGGGCAGTCCCTGAACAGATGTCCATGCTCATGGCATTTGTGGCATCTAAACAGTATGTGCTCATAATCGAGGGTTTGCACCGAGTCCTCGTCTTGATGCTCCAGTATTACTGTTCCTGGTAGGGCTTGAGCGATGTTCATGTAGACGTAGATGTGGGCATAAGAGGTGTATTTTCGCTGCTTGGTAGCCTCAGAGGCTTTCACATATTGCCCTATGGTGTTTCCTATGCCCATCAGAATTTCCTCCAGCCAGAACTCCTGCGGGAGTGAGTAGAGACGGATCCAGACGGGAGCCATCGAGAAGTGTTCCTTGTCTGGGCTGAAGCGTTCAGTCCAAAACCTGAGAAACAGCCCGGCTGAGTTGAAAAAGTACGGGCCATTCTCAAAAATGCGGTCCTTGTCTTCTAGGTTATACAGTATGATCGTGAAGAACGCTTTGGAGCTCAGTTGGACCTCGTAGTCACCCCGAGGGTTCCACCAGTGTTTGATCCACTTGTTTAGGTCTCTTTCTGATGGCCATAGTCCTAGGAACTTACCGATAAGGGTGTGTTCTTGCATGAATTGGGTGTGCTCCCCCACTCTGGTTGATCTGATGAGACATCTGGGCGCTTTGTCCATTTGTGGTATGCATTTTCTGGGCTCCCATCCACGAGGCGCCTTGGGACAAGAGGTGCTGGAATCCATGTCCATCTCTTTTCGCAGACCCTGTTCTTTGGCGAGGAGCTCCTCACGGATTTGCTGCGGCGACTCAAATGCGGGTCGTTTCGACCTTTTGCCTCCTTTGTCATTAGCAGTAATGTTGTTGTAAGAGGGGGGTTTCCCCCCCTCCTCGTTGCCCATTTCGTCAAACCAAGTCCGGCGTTGAGTGCTCCCTCGGCGAATGGATTGATGGCTACAGAGTATTCTGAGTCGATTAGGCAGGGGCGTGCATGAGCTTCAGGCTAGGGTTTTTCTCTTCCAACTTCTCGATCTTGAATGTATTCATTATAATTCTTATAGAATCATTAAATAATATTTTGAACCAAAATCGAATGCCCCTAAATGTCAATTATTTTTGGATTTTGACTCTTTGGAGAATTTTAAGCATACAGTGACATCACCAGTCATATCAAAATTGTAACTATTTCACAAACAAATTGAAGGATGTAGAGAGTGATTTGGCAATGTAGATGTCCAAATTGAGATAATGAATAAGGAAAGAAAATGAAAAGAGAGAAAAATTTGAAGACAAGATCGATCATCAAAATACCTTGTGATCAATATTTGAGAAAAGATTTCAAAAAGTTTGAGCTAAGTCTAAAATATAAAATTAAATAAAAATCAAAAATGAAAAAAAAATAATAAAAAGATAGAAAAATTGAAGTTGAACTTTCAAATAAAACTCAATTTAAAATTAAATAAATTAAAAATTAAATAATTATGTCAACTATTTGGAAGTAGGGGTCCTCGATCCAAAGAAAAAAGAGTAGATGGATGTAAAGATGTATCCTTATTTGCACTTGATTTGAAGACGAGGCTAATCTAAAAATTGGGAGACAAGTTAGGTGACTCATGAAAGAGGGACCTAATTTAAAAATCAAAGTAAAATATAGAGACCAAAAATGAATTTTTATTTTTTTAATTTTTTAATGTAATATATTAACGAGAATACTATTTATATAAAAAATAACTTCAAATAGATCACATAGTTGTATAAAATTATAAAAAGTAATTATAAATTTAAATAAAACTTGTTAACTATTAAATTATTTTTCAAATTAATATTATTTGCATTAAATTTTTAAAGTGAATAATTACAAATAGTTTTTAAAAACATTTTCAAGTATTTTTTCATGATTGTTTTTGGTTAATGATTTAGAAAATTACAATGATTATATCATATAAATCTATCTCTTTTCAAAAATCATAAAATTTTCAATTTAAGGTAAGTTTAAAACAACTCAGTATAATTAAGATTTGTAATTCTCTTTATATTTAAGATGAAGTTAACATGATATATTTAAAAAATATATTTTAATATTGATCATAAAAAAAAAAATTAAATATCCATTTAAGTAAAATATTTCAATATCAATTATATATATAAAGCTATTAAAAGTAAAAAAAAAAATCTTATAATTAAAACATTTTAATGGTGTGATGCTCAATATGAAGGAAATGTATAATTTCTTTCTTGTTCAACATGGAATTGATAAATTGTATATGTGTGTGTCTATATTGAAAATCATTGTAAATCCATGGATGATATATCCAAAATTAAAATGTATTTACATTGATTTTAAACCACAAATATGAAATAAAAAAAAATATTTGTAAACCCTAATATTTACCACCACCTAATTCAATGTTTTTTTCACTTTATATATTTAATAATTATTATATCTTTCTATTTATTTTGGAATTATTATTTTTTTGTTTAGGAGACTTCATCTTTTTAACTTTTTAGACTATATCTTGTCACAACAGTTCTAGTTTTCACATAATTTTCTTATTATGGAAAAACCTTCAATTAAATTTAGAGGGAGATTTATTGGATGGTCATATTTATTCTCTTTTTTTCAATAATGACATGTCCATGAAAATAGAGATTGTAGTTTTCATGGTTATTTTAAGTTAGCTCAAGTAATCACGAGTTAAAAGTAAGATCTTTTGGAGATTTATGAGATAATCATATTTATTGACTTTTTAACAATAATAACTTGTTAATAAAAATAAAGGTTGTAGTTTTCATAATTATCTCAAGTGGTCATGAGTTAAAAGTGAAACTTCCTATAAATTTGATCTAGACATGATAAAACCAAAGTTGAAATAGATCTACCCTAATAACAAACAAAAATTGAAATAGATCTACTCTAGTAACAAGTAAATAATCTTTGATTTTAGACTAGATCTACTATTCTTACTTATGTACATAGGAGTATTCTTGCTGTTTAAACTTGTCAAAGCATGATGGGAAGATCTACCCTAGTAGCAATTAAATAATCTTTGATTTTGGACTGGATCTACTATTCTTACTTATGCACATAAGAGTATTGTTGCTGTTTAAACTTGTCAAAGCATGATGGGAGCATCTCATCCTTCGTGATACTAATAGAGGTGAACTAAGATTATCATAAATTGGTGAATTTCAAAGTCCTCGAGTTGTCATAGGGTGGATAGACGCGGCTTAGATTATGCAGTTTTATGCAAGATGTTAGTTTAATTTCACTTATTTTCCAAGCAAATCCCAATGTGCTGAAGATGTGTCTCTTATCAAAGTGTTGTATCTAGTAACGTAAGGAAACTTGCATACCCCACGTTTATCAGGTCATGATGTGAGCATTAAAAATTACGTAAACGCTGTTCATCACAAAGCTTCCCAAGGTTACGAAAGGTACACATTATATAGGCATATTACATTGGTTCAGCTTTAATTGACAGACATATTACATCGGCTTATGTTCAATTTATAGGTGACAAAAAGTTAACTGAAACTTTTCAAGGTAAAGCCTTGATATAAGGAAATAAAGAGATTAAGAAAAATTAATTTTAAATTTTTATTTATTCTTTTATATATTTAATTAATATGAATTTATTTTTACTATAAATATTAAATCTATAATGTATTAGGAAAATCTTTCAACGTGGAATGTTTATCTTTTACATTTCTCAAAATCTTAAAATCGTTAATAATAATTTATTTTCACTATAAATATTAAATCTATAATGTATTAAGGAGAATCTTTCAATGTGGCAAGTTTATATTTTTCACTTCTCATAATCTTAAATCTAAAGGATTTGATCGTTACATTTCTCAAAATCTTAAAATCGTTAATAATAATTTATTTTCACTATAAATATTAAATCTATAATGTATTAAGGAGAATCTTTCAATGTGGCAAGTTTATATTTTTCACTTCTCAAAATCTTAAATCTAAAGGATTTGATCGTTACGGATCATTGAAATCTAAAGGATTTGATCGTTACGAATCATTGATACATCCCTCATCAAGATTCCACCTTGAGCTAATGTTATGTTTTCATGGAATAACTTTATTTCCACCTTGAGCTAACGTTATGTATTCATGGAATAACTTTATTTGATATATTCAATCAATATTATGTTAATTTATGGAATAGCTTTATTATTATTCGATATATATTCATCAAAATTCCACTTTGAGATATTGTTATGTGAATTCATGGAATAACTTTATTATTTGATATATTCAGTTAATATTATGTTAATTTATGGAATAGCTTTATTATTTGATATATTTAGTTAATATTATGTTAATTTATGGAATAGTTTTATTATTTAATATATAATGGAGAAAATTTATAATGTATTATAGAAGAAACATGTTCATTGATATATTCATCAATTAATAGTTGATATATTCAATTAATATTATGTTAATTTATGGAATAGTTTTATTATTAGTTCATGTGTAGAGGGACTATAACAATGAATACTTTGTTGACTTCATATTAGTTTGTCTTTTGATTAACAATATTTTCATAATCTCTATATGATTGGATAACACATTGGAGATCTTATTGACAACTTCACTATTCTCAATGTTTTATATGTTAGCATATGCAAAGTTTTTGATCATATACACTCTTTATAAATTTTTACTATTTTTTTGAAATGTTTGGATATCCAAAAAAATTTAGCATAAAGAGTGAGTTTTTTATTAGTTGACTTAATATTAGTTTGTCCTTTGAATAATTTTTTTTTTGCATAGCCTCTATTGTTAAATTTCTTAAATTTTTACAGAGCGGTCATGACAGACTTGAATGTTTACCTAATAGACCTCACAGCCTTAAATGTTTACTTAACATGCCTGTTTTTTTTTTAAATAAAAAGAAGAACCTTTGTATTAAGCTGGCAAAAGATGCAAACAACTGGCATACATAGGCGAGTTGTCCTGCCAACAGAGGAAACCAGGACAGCTGGCCTGTCCACTGTGACAACAAAAATTAGGCATAGAGTTTCGCCACCCTGCCCGAGGGAAACTAGGGATTTTGTTCTGTGTGTTCAGCCGCACAGGAAAGACTAAACTAGAGCCAGTTAAACTAGGAACATGAGCGCTACATCTCTGGTACATAGTAATAGGAAAGAGCATAAAAAATAGGAAAATCAGAACCTATTCAGTCGAAATTGCCGCCATCGCCGGGGAGAACGAAGGGCTACGCGCAAGTGGGACATTGGCGTCGTGGAGTTTCTTTGTAGTAGGCCGCGTACAGCATATCCAAGCGCTGGCTGACTCTCATGGCTCAGAAGACTTGATCATCCACAAGGTTGCACACTTCAAAGATCAGCTTGAGGTGTTCAGGATGCAGCAATGACGACGATGGTAGCGAGTTTCTTTCTAGCTCCATTCTGTCTCGGGTCGGCTTCGGTCCCCTTGTCCTGCAATCCAACAACGCCCCATGCTCTTGCTCCCTAGTAATGAAGTTCGGTTGCTCCTCCTCCACCACGCAGGCCGCGTAGATTTCACTCTAAGGAGTGGCTGGCTGTAGAAAATTGCCCAAATTGGGAGCAATTGGCGAGTGCTCGAAACGCATTGGAGGATCCCAGTTGTCTGGGACAACAAACATCCGACTCTCAGAAAAATCAGCAGGGAGCGAGATAGACAGGTCCTCCTCCACATAAGTTCGGGGCGACGAGGGTGCAGCGGTGGCGCCGCCTCTGCATTTTTTCTTAGCCACGAGAATTGCTCGAGTGAACTTCTGGTGGCGTTTTCTTCGTGATTCCGCTGCATACCAGCCAATGCCTTGTCGAGGCCGACCCCGAATCCGTGGCATGGTGAGCGCGAGGGTGAGACCTCCTGTTCTGTGGTGCTAAACCAGCTGTGGTGAATTCGTATGCAAGGTGGGAGGTCTGCTACCCTTGTGACTGTAATAAACATAACCCAGCGCTGAGAAATAAATTAACGCCGAGAGCTTAATGCTCTGGCCATCCGTTCCTTGTCCACGCGTGAGGAGCTCCATCATCATTCAATGTCTACGGAGGCGAGGGCTCTTATTAACTGCCCGCAACCAGGAGGAGGGGCCTCCATTAATGGCATTCCTGTTGGCACCTCCACGTGCCCAGGCTGCGCCTCCACGTGCCCAAGCTGCCCACATGGCACCCCATCCGGAGTACTTAACATGCCTGTTACAATACATTTTCCTCCGATTTTTTTAATGCAATATTCTATGTAGTGAATATGGGCAATATCGTTCTTCAGTGACATTACTGGTTCACTGGTTGATGCTTGCTCCTTTCTTTTTCATTGATTTCTTATTTTCCTCTTGGTCTTGTTCTTTTTTTCCTATTGGTCTTGTTGCAGTTTGCACGCTTGGCATTCTGCAACTGTGATTGGAACTAGCATTTTGTCGTTCCCCATTGACGAGTGGGTTTCGATGCCATGTTTAGCTTCATATTCGTTGTTTGCTGTTTGCTATTTGCAATTTGCAAGTGAGAAAGTTCAATACTGGAGATGCCTGGGTCAAAATCCCCTTGCAGGACATCTTTGTATGTGAGGAGAAAATACAATTTCATTTTCTTGTACGTCACTGTGGCTGCGATGGAGGTGGGTTTTGTGTCGAAGATTGGTGATTAGGAACGAGACAAAAACAACATGGCAGTCCTGCTTCTCTGGTCGTAGTAATTACATACAAAGATGGGTTGCAAGAGGATTTTGATCGTTCCCAATACTGGAAAATACCAACTGTGGAAACTGCAATTTCTTAATTGTTTACATAGTGGGAGGCATTTGGACGGTCCTCAAATCCTTAAATGTTTACCTGACATGACTCATAGCCTGAAATGTTTTCTTAGCAGCTATGTTACAATACATTTTCCTCTGAATGTTTTGATACAATCTTGTGTGCAGTGAATTTGGCCAATATTGTTCTTTACCAGCAATCCTGGTTGGTTGGTCGATGCTTTCTCCTTGGTTCGGTGGATGTTGCTTATTGTTGCTTGATTCAAATTTGTAGAGCTGAGGTCCTGCAGCTGCAGTTGGGCCTTTTGGTGCTTGTTCATTGGTTTGTTGTTTGTTTCTTACTCTTGTTTGCTTCAACTTTGCAAGGTTGGGGTCCTGCATCTGCAGTTGGACCTGTTGTTACAATTTGCAGGCCAGGAGATGCGCTTCTCTCTTTATCCATTCGCCAGTGGGTCTCAATGCTGTGGTTTCATTCCTGCATTGCTTAATAGGCTTGTTACAATACATTTTTGTTTGATATTTTTTATTATTATTTATTTTTTCTTTCTTCTGCAATGTTGTCTGCAGTGAATATGGACAATATTGTTCTTTGGCAGTGTTACTGGTTCTCTGGTTGATTCTTTCTCATTTCTTGTTGATTGGTTTCTTGTTTCCCTGTTGTTGTTGTTGTTGTTATAGTTTGCACGCTTGGGATTCTTGAACTACGATTGAAACTGTGCTTATGTCATTCCCCATTGATGTGTAGGTTTCTTTGCTAGGTTTACGTTCATATTCATTCTTTTTTTCTTTCTATTTCCAGTTTGCAAGTGAAAAATTCAAATGCTGGAGATGCCTGAATCAAAATCCTCTTCCAGAACATGTTCATATGCAAAGAGAAAATTTGATTTCATTTTTTAAATGTCACTAGGTGTTATGGAGATGTTCCAATTGCAGATGCAGAATGCCAACCGTGCAAAATGCAACTTCCTTAAAATTTTACACAGTGGGAGGCCTTTGTGTCCTCAAATTCTTACATGTTTACCTGTCAGGCCTCACAGCCTGAAATGTTTGCTTAACAAACGTGTTACAATATATTCCTCATATTTTTTTATACAATATTGTCTGTAGTAAATTTGGACAATATTGTTCTTCACCGGCATCATGGTTGACTAGTTCATGCTTTCTCGTTGGTTCGTTGGATGCTTCCTGTTGTTGTTCGATTCAACTTTGCAGAGCTAGGGTCCTGCAACTGTAGTTTAGCCTCTTCATTTTGATGTAGTAAGAATTTTGATGTATTCTATGGTGAGTATTGGACCATATATTTCACATGTAGTTGGTGTTGTCAACATATACATAATAAATCCAAGTAAAGAGAATTGGGTAGCAATGAAATGGGTGTTTCGATACATTAGAGGAAAACGCAATTATTCTATCAGCTATGATGGTTCAAGTGATTTAGTTTGCGGTTATGTAGAGTCGTATTTTGCAGATGACTTGGACAAAAGGAGATCCACTTCATGATATCTCTTTACTCTTGCAAAAGGACCCCTTAGTTTGATGTCAAATCTTCAAAAATTAGTTGTTTTATCCGCTACTGAGGAATAATATATGGCTTCTTCACATGCATGTAACGAGGCAATTTGGTTAAAAGGTTTGATGGGTGAGTTTGGAAGGGTGTAGGACAAGGTGAAAGTATTTTGCGAAGAATATTTCTATCTAATACCTTTTGTAAGATAGTTGGTTGATGAAGGGGGAGTGGATCTAGAAAAGGTCCATAAAAAAGTGAATTTTGTAGACATGTTTACGAAACTAGTTTTGTTAGAGAAGCTATGATGGTGTTTGGATTCTCTTGGCTTGCAGAAAAGGTGATGAACTAATTAAGGGCATGATATATCAGGTAAATTGTTGTCAAGGTGGATATTGTTGGAAACATGCCAACCAATTTCCCATGCGGTCACAAAAACATGCATATGAGTTATATTTGGAATGTGCATGCATGCACTCTTTGACGAAAAGCAGAAGTATTGTGTGTATGAGAGGAGAATATGGTTGTATGCCTAAGTTGGCTATTGTAATTCTCCATTTAGTAATAAGAATACAGATTATCATTGTCCGATTATCAATTGTGAGATTGTTGTTCTTGATTTAATCTTTCTTATTTATACTCTAGTTTTATGCTATGTTTTTCTTCCGTTGACTATATATATATATATATAATGCAGAGAAAACAGATCTCTAGAAATAAAATGATTTTTAGATTTACCTAGAGTTTGGAGTTAAGATGTATCTGCACATGATCTCTGATTTTGAATATAGATAAACTATTCATACAGAAGAGTGTTTTTGTTTAAAGCTGTCTAACCATGATGGGAACATCCTCATCGATCCTTCATGATGCAGTAGAGATGTGACCGACCACCTCGTCGTGCTCCTGCTCACAGGATCATACAATTTCCCCTTTGAGCCGAATTAGCTCCTTTGATTCCCTACTGGAATCTCTGATGAAAACCCAATCCACAGGTCCTTCTCCCTTTTCCCTGTCACGGCCTTTGCACGCGCCTGTGACCTTTCCCCGATTTAATTTTGGGTTTCGGAGTTTCTTCTTTTCTGATGTCGAGAGTTCTTGTCCTCTCAAACTCCTCAACTCCGATTTGCCGATGCGCTCCCTTCTGGCCTTAGCCCCGCCTAGCTATGCCCTGGTCCATGTGACCTCCTCTTATATGAACACAACCATACTCCTTATCGGGATTCGGGGTTTCGCGATCCTCGATGTCACGATCCTCTGTCCCCACGATCTCCCGATCACCGATTCGCCGATATGACGCTTTTCGCGTTAGCCCTCCTGTCTAAGCCCTTGGCCCATATGACCACTATTCCCCATGACCAAAGTCATACCTCGTATTGGGGTTTCGAACCTTTCAATGCCGAAATGTGATTTCCCTCGGGACTGTCGATCTCTTGAATCCCGATTCTCTGCTATGCTGACAGCTGGCCCCTCGATGGCGCTTCCCTCCTTGTCGAGGTTTCGGACTTTGCGATTCTCAATTGCAAGGACTTCTTGTCCATGGGATTCCTGATTTCCTGACTCGCGATTTCCCGATTGACGACTTTCCTATCGGGACCTTCTCCGATAATCTTGATCTCCACCAGGTGTCCCCAACGGATGGACAACCCTGATCCAATCTCGCGATTTCGGAGGTTCTGATACCCCGATGACAGAAATCCTTTGTTAACTCAAACCCTCGGTAGCCAATATACCGACGAGTCGCTCGATCTTCGCTGCATGTCTCCACTAACGGACGATCAAGATCGTTCTCGGGACTTTTCCCATGGAGATTCTCGATCTCCTGTCTTCGAGACTCCCGATATGCCGATGACCGATATCTCGATACCTGTCAGGACTTTTACCTGGTGTGAGAAGGGTTAAACCCCGTGCACCTCCTGTCCGATCCGATGGCTGACGGGATTTTCGAATGAGATCCAATGGCTCACGATCTCCCCCTTCTGTGCACGTCTCCTGATGCTCTCTGGACGTGAAATGTTCAATGGTCTAAATTTCTTCGGTCGATCTGATGGTTGATGTTGCTCCTCCCAAGCTGCTGCGCTTTCTTCCTGCACTTGGAAGAATTCCAAGTTCTCAAAGGCCTCATCCTTTGTTCTCTTTTTCCTCTGCGAACTCCTCACACTTGAGCTTCGCCCGCATTCTCCTCGACGTTGTTCCTCCTGAGCTTTGCTCCTTTCGAATCCTCAAAGGATTCTTTGACTTCTGCACTCCTTGCAGAGTCCTTCGCACACTGAAGTGCCATCTCTTCTAAGCTTTCCCAAGTAATCAGACCCCTAAGGGATTGTATCCTTCTTCCTTTCTCCTGCAAATGGAGAAATATGGATGCCCTCCTGGTTATCCTTCTGCTCAAGAAACTTCTTGCTGAGTGTTGCAGGGTATTCAACAACCCTGTGAAGATCCCTTAGTGGATTCTTCTCCTAAATTTCAGAACTCAAAGAGTTCTCTTCTCTTTTGTGCCTATCTGCACAATATCTCAATGCCCACCTCGCAGAGCTTCTTCTCCCAGAACGTCCAACAGTTTTGTCCTCTGTGCACTCCTTGCACTTACTCAATGCCCACTTGGCAAAGCTTCACATAATCCTCAATGATTTTGTTTCTTCTGAACTCACAACAGAGTTCTTCCCCTGTGCACTCCTTGCACCTTTTCAATGTCCACCTGACAGAGCTCTTCAGAATCCTCAATGATTCTGACTTCTAACGAACTCACAACAGAGTTCTTCTCAATGCACCACAGTGCATATGCTCAATGCCCACCTGGCAGAGCTTCACAGAACTCCTTAGAGCTTCTGTCTGCAACTGTGTCTCTCCTACACATCCTTGCCTCCAAGGTGTTTAGCAACCTTGAGGTCTTCCTCCTGAGTTGTTGACTCCATTTCTTGTGCCGCAACACGTCTTTGTTTGAACCCGCAGAATTCAGAAGTGCAACCCCTGTGCACTGCTATCAAAACCCGCAGCGTTCTGTCACACCCTCATGGTATGAAGCCTCAAAGACCTTCACCTGAAATCAGACACACTCATGCAAATGTATGATAACAACATACATTCATAGCATATATGAACACTCACACGGATCCACATAACACAGAAATACATGCAGTAAAAACTACTATTTGTATTAAAATGGAAAATCCCTGTTTGTATAAGGGTGTTCCCGAGCACGGCCTGTAACAAGGTCTCGACTATTCTCTCCTCTTCTGCTCTCTACTCGCAGATTCTCTTCTATCCCCCTTACTACAAAATGAGATACTGAAATCTCTTTTACCTGAGGGGCCTCATCGAGCTCTTCCCTCCAAGCTACCTACCCTATTCAATTGCATTGAATGGGTTGTCTAGTCCAGCATCTGGATCAAGATCTCAGCCTTACAAACATTAAAGGCCTATCTTATCTACAGTCTCCGCAAAGGCATGACTCTATGGCTCAATAGCCTAAGCAATTAAATTATATTCAATTCAAAATAAAAGATGAGGGTTGCGCCTCTCTTCAGTATTGAATGCGTGCGCTCGATGTGGCTGGCTGGCTGGCTACTAATAGAGAAGAATAAGGATTATCATAAATTGGTGAATTTCAAAGTCCTCAAGTTGTGAGAGGCCGAATAAACGGGTTAGATTATGCAGTTTTATGCAATATGTTAGTTTAATTTCACTTATGTGCAAAGCAGATTCCAATGTAGCGATCATGTGTATCTTATCTTGGCCCCGTGTATATATATATATATATATATAACACAAGTTCATTTGCTGCAGTGAGAAGGATTGATTTCGTGAATTGCAAGTTAAAAAATTTGACATGCTCGCATGAAGCTAAAACATTGACATTAACTTAGAATCATTTACCCAACATTCCGATTTTCGACATGGTCGCATGAGGCTTAAAATTTGACATTGACTTGGACTTCTTTACGTAACAGTGCTCCAGAAAATCAGATTCGAGATGTTCCAACGTTCGTACCTAACAGTCTAGGTTTCCCCCAGTTGTGCGTGTGCCGGAAAAAGCCGGGCATAAGGATTTTAATTGACTATTTTTCTCCCGCACTGGAGACTAGTGCATACGGA
>ML807828.1:335602-359402 GCA_009831015.1 Picea engelmannii
CCTCCACTATTATCACTATAAAGAAATGTTAATATCCTGAATAGATCTACAAATATAATCTATAGTGGGCCTTAATATCAAACCCTTAGTTTGATATTATATCTAACTACCATAGTGGACCTTATTTAATAATATAGTGGACCTATTCCACATTACATTGAATGGCCTCCACTATTATCACTATGGGACCTCTGCCCCCCCCCACTACCTCTCTAGCTACCTTACATTCCATCCCTCTTATGAAAGCGTTGTTCTCAATGCTTGATGTACAACCATATACCAGGGTCCCATGGATAAGTGTTGACCATAGTGCTGAAGTAGACTAGAGAACCAGAGTCCTATTGAAAAATGGTAGCCACCATGATGAAGTAGTCCAACCGCCATTGTAAACCATGGTCCCCTGTCCAAGTGCTCATGTGAACTCCACACATAATATATCGACACCCAATAACCAACTGAAAATGATGTTCCCAATACTAACACCTATCATGTGGATCCAAATAAAAATATTTAGCCACATAGTGGGAAAGGGTCAACGCTGAATCTGGAAAGAACAATACCATTGTAGAATATGTAGGTTGGACACTGGTAATCATAACTAGTTCTTGATGTGAGACATTGATGTTCTCTACAAAAGGTGGAGTAGAGTCATTAAATAAAATATGGAAGTGGTTGTCATCTCAGAAATGGAAATTATCCATATACCAATCATCGCAATCGACATCAAGATCATACCAAGAATATATTTATTGATTATACTCATCCTTCATGTCCGCCATAACAAATCGCCCCTGCATGCTACCCAATGAATCTTGAATACTACGAAAACTATCATTGAGACCATCTTCAAAGGCATCCAATTTGTCATTCAATGTGTCATACAATTGAGATTTGAATGCTTCAACAATTTATTTGAGTTTTTGAGAGAAAATAACCATCTGATCACCCTATGAACTCTTCGGTCCCACAACCGTCACAAAAAAATATAAAAAATAGAACAATAAATTACTGCAGAAAAACGCAGTGTTTTTCGGAAAAACCCTGAAAAAATGTTGAATTTAAAATGTTCATAACTTCACTTCTCGGACTCCATTTCGGCTGATTTGTTTTTTGAAATTGGGTGAAATTGTGAGAGGAACTTAGATATTAAATTTTTTTGGGCAAATTTGGAATCCACCTTCTACAGAAATAAAAAAAAAAAGTACCACCGTCCGCAGAAAAAAAACCCCTGAAAAATTGCAGATTTTAAAACTTCATTATCTTGAATTCTTAGACTCCGTTTCGAATGATTTGTTTTTTCAACTTGGGTGTTTTTATGAGAGGAACTCCGATATACAACCTTTTTCTACAAATATTTCATAGAAATATATTGAAAATATCTGGAATGTCGCGGCCTTCTTTTTTTCTTCTCCGAAAAAAAATCTGCAAAAATAAAAAATATTTGTCCACAATGTTTGCCAAGAAAAGTGCTCTAATACCACTTGTTAAGAACCAATGAACTGAATACAAAATATCAAAATAGATCCAAATATATCTGAATACAATCACCACACAAGATATATGAAACAATATGCAAAATCTTCTTTATTACTATCAAAACCTTGAGGTAGGGAAACACCATACAATGGATCCTATTATGGAAGAGATCCTCTCCTGTTCACTTGCCTCTTCAAGGGGGCATCGTACTATTGATATACAACTCACAATACAATAATTCTCTTCATATCTCATTACATTGTTTGAACCTCTTTATATAGTGGTACCATTAACTAAGAACATTCTAGAAGATGAATCTTCTAGAAATAGAACCTTCTAAGAAGTCCTCTTACATTTATTATATATAACTACCATAGTGGACCTTATTTAATAATATAGTGGACCTATTCCACCTTACATTGAATGGCCTCCACTATTATCACTATGGGCCCTCTGCTCCCCCCCCCACTACCTCTCTAGCTACCTTACATTCCATCCCCTATGTTGTCCTCTACGCTTGATGTACAACCGTATATATCAGGGTCCCATGGATAAGTGTGGAGCATAGTGCTGAAGTAGACTAGAAAACCAGGGTCCCATTGAGAAATGGAATCCACCATGCTAAAATAGTCCAACCGTCATTGTAAATCAAGGTCTCATGTCCAATTGCTCATGTGAACTGCACATGGAAGATATCGGCACACAATAACCAACTGAAAATGATTCTCCCAATACTGACACCTATCATGTGGATCCAAATAAGAATATTCATACACACAGTGGGATATGATCAAAGCTCAATCTGGAAGGAACAATACCATTTTAGAATATGTGGGTTGGATGCTGGTGACTAGTTCCTAATGTGAGACATTGATGTTATCTACAGAAGGTGGAGTAGTGTCATCAAATAAAATATGGAAGTTGTTGTCATCCCAGAAACGACAATTATCTATATACCAATCATTGCAATTGGCCTCAAAATCATACCAAGCATATATTTCTTGATTATATTCATCCCTAAGGTATTCCATAAGAAACCTCTCCTGCATTTTATCCAAATAATATTGAATACTACAAAAAATATTATTGAGGCTGTAACATCCCGCTCTGGCACATTGAGGAAACTTATTATTTGAGGACACTTACTCACAAGTGATCTAGACTTTTATGATGTTAGACCATTTATACTTGATTGTGATGCGATTGACAGATGACTTGATGTGTTACTATTTGATGTCGACAGATGCTATTGACTCAGTTTTATTAAGTGTGCAGGGTTTTGACCTTGAGGATGCAGAGGCATCGGTAGAATCCCCTTGGACTCCGGACTGAGTCAGGGAGTGTGCTTTTGGGTTGATATGTTTACTATGATGTTTCATTTGATTTGATGATTTGATGTTGACATTGCTGACATGATTGTTGATGATGCAGGCTGACGATAGCTTGCCAACCAGACTCACATATGGAGTAAAGGGGCCACACATGATTTGCAGAGAGGTTGAGGGAGAGGGGTGGACAACAGCCCTGCCACCGCCTACTAGCACTCCCGTCATGGCCCAAACTGTAGGTTAACAATTACCTAGTTTGGGAGGATCCACGATTCCGTGAGGGCAGACTGCAACAGTCTCTCATGATGACTCTAAGGGGCGTGCAATAAGGCGAGGGCCTTATTCCTTAGAACCCTTAGTCTCCTACAAGTTCAATTGGCGGAGTGTTGACTCCAGGGGTTAAATATGTCTACCAATCAGTCCAGGTGGCGAGTGGCACCCTTGGAACACGTGGTGCATCCTGAAGGGAATGTCGCACAAAATAAACCCAGTTGGCGAGTGGCACCATTGGAGCACATGGTGCATCCTGAAGGGCATGTCGTACAAAAGAAATTCAAGAGGTGAGTGGCACCCTTGGAGCACATGGTGTGTCCTGAAGGGCACGTCGCAATATTTTTGGATGAAGGAGTCAGCCTAAATAACCCTAAGTCATCAACACCTGAATAAATCCTTAAACATTATCGCTAACCAGGCGTCGCCAGTTCAGAATTTAAGCCCTTTGTCAAAAAAAAAAAAAAAACATAATTCAAGACTATAAATTAAATATTCATTATCCCTATGATTTGCAACCTCCGCATAATCCAAGGAGTTCCTTCCTTAATTAAATACATAAAACAATTCCTCTGTTAATTGAATTCATAAAGTATTTCCTTACTTAATTGCGTACATAAGGCCTTTCCTCATTCCCAGTAATAAGCTTGATAATTCATCTTTTAGGAAGGTACTACTTCGCCCTAACATGATAATCGAAGCTTAACCATCTCCTAATGATAATGCCAGGATATTCTAGCTCACAGTAGCTCTGCCATGAAAATAACATTAGAAATTCATTCCCTGCTAAGCTAGCTCTAACAATACAGGCGCTAATAATAATATTAAACAAACAAAAAAAAAAAACACTTAAGCTAATGTGAGTCTTTATAAAGTTTGTAGGGTAAAATAAAAAAAAGATTTAATAAATTAATTCAATTAGGGGGTTGTAAATTTGAAAAGGGGAAATTAATTTGTTAACTAAAGAGAGTTTAAAAGAAAATACATATATATATATATTATGAAAATAATAATAATAATAATAATAATATGAAAAGATGCTTAGTCGCAATCACCTTTTGAGTCTTAAAAAAAGGAAATAAAAAGAAATAAATAAATAAATAAAAGGGGGGGGGAACTTAAAAGAAATGGGATTTAGGGTTTTTGGGAAAAACCTAAGGGGATTAGGTAAAAAAAAAAGGGATAAAAGAAAAGGATGGGGGAAAAGAAGGGGATCTGCTATGGATTATTGTTATGCTTCCAAAATGACAAATGAGACTGATTGCTTGTAGGAGTTGGGGATTCCCAGCTGACTTGAGTGGTAGCTCAGCCTTGGAGGCGAGCTGGGAAGCTAGGTACTGTCTGGATTGTGTCTGGCCCCTTTGCAGCTCAGGGGGTTGAGGGGGAAGGAGAGTACCCCTAGCGTTTGGATGGGAGGTACCGGTGAGTCCTCTACGGTCGGCACAGAGCAGGATTGCACGGAGCGAGCGGACAACCTTTGGAGGAGGCAAACAGGTAAAGGTACGCCCTTCGGTAGAATGAAAGATAGGGTAACTAGTTATTGTTTACTTCCTAGACTGTGGTAATGTCTTTATTTTATTTCCATTACTCTGGTCTGCATAATATTTCGATTCTCATTCTGGATGGCGTAAAATTTATTCTATGACTGTGTAAAGGAGTTATCGGTTACCTTCTCGATTGCGTTGATGTTTTTATTTTTATTCTCATTGCGCTGGTTGCGCGAGGTTTGATTCTCCTTCTGTATGGAAAAATTTTTAGTCTACAACTGTGTATTAGTTTGTACATGCCCTTAGGCGAATCTGGACTGTGTAAATAAAATAGAAAATTGCTTGGGGTTTATATCAACGTTTGTGTGTCAAAATTTTCTCTGCGTTTTTATTCTCTGTGGTGTAATTACATTCTGCGTTTGGGGGTTAGTTCCAGTGTGTGTTCCAGGGCAAATGCAACATATTATATTGAAATACCTTCTTTAAACCCTAGCTTCCTATTCCTGATCTATTGCCCACGCTTTTGGTCGTTCTCATTCAGTACTTCCAGTGTTCACACTCTCGGCTCACCTCCATTCTCTGCTATGAATGTCAAAATCCTCCATACCCTCGAGTTTCTGTTACAGCCTGCGAGTTCTAAGTCTGACCCTAGGGCTATGGCTTAGTGCTGGAAACGGACAGTTTTAAGTCCAGACTCCATACTCCAGTTGGCAGTGACAATGCAAAAAAAATGACATTACCAATTTACCACTATAGTCTAAATTGTACGGGCAACCATACCCTGTGATTCTTGTTGGTCCTTGCCATTGCTTGCTGCTACAAATAATGGGCCTTTCCATTGTTGGAACTTGCTACTGTGATCCCATGCTATGCGTTGGTGGGGTTTGAAGTTTTCCTTCACCTGCGCTTCTTACCTAATGGTGTCCACTGTCCAAATATCTCTGTCTGCATTGATTTTTTTATATATATACGGAAGTCAATCCTTTCCCAGATAGAACACTCTGCTAATAGCCACCTTCAGACCACAACCATAGCTCGAGTGCCTGGCGATCGGGTCTTAAGTTGTCTGCAGAGTTTTCATAATAGTGGGCTGAGCACAACTAGAATGCTTGTTGTTTTCTTGACATGCTCATACCAGCGCACTGGAGGTCGAGTCCTCTCTCGGCCACGCCATCGGTAGACGTGACTTGAACCACCCTGACAGCAAGGAATGTATTGGATAGCGTGATGATTCATGCTTACCGAGAGCCTAAGGCCTACGTCTTGTCTTTAATAATGGTGGGTGGTCACCAGGAATCTGTGGTTTACCGCGTGGTCATTGAATGCTAGTATTGCTTCCTCGTCTCTGTCTTTTAATTGACGTTTGCCTTTAAATCCCCGCTGCCCTTTTTAAACTGCCACTGACAATCTCATCAGTGATTTTTCTTCAATGTACTGTGTTTTATTTTATTTTATTTTTCCAGTGAACGATGTTTCCTTTTTATTGGAATTGGTTGACAATTTGTATGAAATTATTTTTATTTATTTAAAATTCCTTTATGAGTATAGAATGGATACGCATATTGTTTCTGTAGTATTCGAATTATAAAAAAAAAAAAAAAAAATTAAGACATTCGAATTATACAAAATAATCCTTTAAATTTAACAATATCCAACTATTTTCAACAAGGATCCAAAACAAATTTAGAACAAACAAAACATTGCATAAAACATTTATGCTACGAAATTCTATCGGTAAACACAACTATTCGGTGCGTCTACTCAACCTGTCTCGTCCAAGTTCGAGAAAAATTTATATGCCATTTTCTGATTCACCGACTCAGTCAAAAAAAAAATTATATCCTCGTGTTTATCTTTACTTTACGGGTGATTGAATACTTATAGTGTTTTTGAGGCATGTTGTCGGGAGGTTGAATACTGTTTTCACTTACGCAAGGGTAGGGACCTGTTATTTTAATTGTATTGATAATCAGTGTAAAGGTAACGATAAGGATAATTAGGTTAATTAATCGTTTTATTTAATGGTTATGCAATTCCTTCGCTATATATCAAATGCTAATTAATTTAAGCCTGAAATGTATTGCTATTTTAGGGCATTGTTAGGGTAGCATTTAAATGTATGCTTCGAGTAATGTGCTAATAATACTATTATTGCTTAATTGTAGTGATCCGTATATAATTGTTGTACAACTGTAAATTAATCGGCTTATGTTTAATGGTTATGCATATCCATTGTTAATTGTTAAATGCTATTTAAGTCAAGAAGGAAATGTATAGCTATTTTAGGGCAATGTTAGGGTTTCTCATTGTAATATTACTGCAATATAAAATGATATGCTTTTATGAGTAATAATCCATCCATTGGTAGCCTACAAAAAGTGAGGAGTTGATCTTGGGTTGCATATTAATGGTAAGGATGTCATTATAATTTTATTGGAATTTAGTTAGTGGACATGCAAGGCCAATTATTGTCAATGTACTAGTTAAATTTTATTACAAAATTAGCTTGCGAATTTAGTTGACATCATTTATGGTATGGATGTCTTATCATATTATTTGGAAATTAATTAGTGGATTGGCAAAGTCATTTTATTGTAAATGTAATATTTAAATATTATTATGAAATTAGTTGGCGAAATTAGTTGACATCATTTATGGTAAGGATGTCATTATCATTTATTTGGAAATTAGTTAGTGGACTTGCAAGGTCTTCTTAGCGTCAATGTGATATGTAAATTTTTATTATAAACTCAGTTGGCGAAATGGCAAGGTCTTGATATTATGATATAATAATTGCTAGCGCTGTGGCGAGGTCATTATAATTTTATTCAGAATTTAGTTAGTGAATGTTCAAGATATTTATATTGTAAAGGTGATGATGCTAGCGCTATGGTGTTGTCACTGGATGTTATTACGAATTTAGTTAGCGAATTCGCAAGTCCTTATAGTACAATGTAATAATGCTAGCCCTGATGGCGATGTCATTGTAGGCGCTTGTCATGGTAAGTTATCGTCGAAATCCTGAAATGTAATATCCTCGCTTATGGAAGGATGCTACCTAGCCTTGATATCATAGGAAAGTGGGAGCATTGATAGTGGCTTATAATATCTTGTAGAATACATGCGATGGTAAGGTTGATCATTATAGGGATATTCCAATTTTCAGCCTAAAAGAGTAAGGTCCTTAAACTAAGAGTAAAAATCATTTTGTGCTAGATTTAGAGTTTTTATGCGTACTCACCTTTATGGTTGGGTGGACGACGTATAGACTAACGGCTTTAAATGAAGTAAATGATCTATACTTGTGGCCAGTTAAGTCGTAGGTTATGCTGAGTCGTAACTGATGGTTGGTTTTTGTTAGTATCCTTGGACTGGTGTCTTCCATAGAGGTCGTGACTACCCATTGAATTGTTGTATTGGGTGGGCTTGCTTTGCTCGGTCTGCTTGTAGCGAGTGGGTTGTAGACACCTCATTGTAGCCTAGTAGATAAGTCTTTGTGTGTGCTTAAGTTCCTGTGTAAAGAATCCAGTGTCATATCAAGAGTCTCGGACCCTTTAAAGGCAGGGTTTCCACTCTTGCGACACACCTGAGGGGATTACTAGTTTCTGCCTGAGCAGTCGGCCAGGAGCTTATCTGACCTCCTCTCTCTCCGGAGCAGAGGACTAAGATTAAACACCCTGCTTTCCTGCGCAGAAAGAGTAAACCTACTACCATGGATTCTACCTTCTGTGTTCATATGGTACCTGACCCGGTATGTCATTATTGTGGATGATATTGTGGAGCACCTTGGGCTTGGGTGTTCTTTTCTTGCAGTTATTTGTTGTGCACCTTGCGTCTTCTTCTTGTGATCGTCATGGTTGCGTCTTGTCAGTCGTCGGGTGACGACATAGGTTCTAGTGGGTCTGTTTCCCCTCCTACACGTGCGCACACACCTTTAAAACAAAAAAATTTTTTTACCTGTTATCAGCGTTGTTGTCATAACGAAGAGGGTCATTACATATGGCATCAGAGCCGGTTCGACCCACGACTTGGGATTCGCTACAGCTTTCGTTGACATGAGTTGGTTTTATTATACTGTTTCTGATTGAGTTGATTGTGTGGGTGCAGGTAATCATGGTTAGAGGACGCTGCGGAGGCAGACGACGGGTTGCTAGGAGAGGAGGCGAGACGCCTCCAGCCGCATCCATGCCTGATGGGTCTAACCCCCAGGGAGGCGAGCAGGTGCTCGGACAGGAACATATAACATTTGGTGATGTTATTGGGATGATGAGATCCTTTCAGTGCATGTCCGAGGCTTTGATCAGTCATTTGGATAGAGATGAGGCCAGGGTACTGACACCCCCTGAAGTTCTGCCGCGTGCACCGGCCGTCACGGGTAGCATTCACCGTGAAATCAAGAAGGTAAAATTCTCGAGTTCTTTGGTGCCCCGGATGGCGCAGCCGCCGAGTCATGGTTGGAGAATATGGCGATGTGCTTCGCACCTCGCGATTATACCTCCAACATGAAGGTCTGCATGGTGGTCTTTCAACTGAAGGGAAGCGCTCTTCTATGGTGGAAGACGCTCCTGCCGCAGCTGAACATGGACGTGGAAGACGTGTCATGGGAACTGTTTGAGGAACAGTTCCGAGAGAGGTACCTTTCAGAGGAATTCATTGAGCGTCAGCTCAATGAGTTCAACGCGTTACGACAGGGAGGTCATACGGTGCCCGAGTGCGAGGCACATTTTATGGAGCTGCTCCGGTATGCTCCACACCTTAACATAGAGAAGCTCAAGGCCAACCGATTTGTGTTGGGCCTTAACGACAGCCTACACGCAAAAGTTAGGATCTTGATGACTCAAACCTTGCACGACGCTGTCCAAAGGGCCCTCATAGCTGAGGAGGATCTTATGACGTCGTGATTAGTATGGACTGATTGGAACCACATGAGGCGATACTCAACTGTAAGACGAAACAATTGAGCTTGGTTGATGACGAAGGATAGAGACGTGTGATTGTAGGACGAAACCAGGGAGTTTCCCTGAGGTTTGTCTCTTCCTTACAAAATATGGAAGAGTATGCGCAAGGGGTGCGAGCTCTATGCGATCCTCACACTAAAAACGAGAAGGGAGTAGCGGAAGGTCTAGAACACCTTCCGGTGGCGAAGGAGTTTGCGGACGTATTTCCAGAGGAGTTGCCTGGGATGTCGCCGGAAGGGGAACTGGAGTTTACCATCGACCTGAAACAGGGGAGCGAACCGATAGCAGGAACGCCTTATCGGATGTCGACCCTGGAGTTGCAAGAGTTGAAAATGCAGCTGAAGGAGTTGTTGGACCTAGGACTGATACGTCCTAGTGTGTCACCATGGGGTGCACCGGTTATTTTCATTCGAAATAAGGACGGATTGTGGAGGCTTTGCATTGACTACCGTCAACTGAACAAGGCTACAATCAAGAATCAGTATCCCTTACCAAGAATTAATGATCTATTTGATCAAATGAAGGGTGCGACGGTGTTCTCCAAGATTGATTTACGATCCATATATCACCAGTTGCGGATCAAGGAGGATGAAATCCTTAAGACCACCTTTAAGATGAGATTTGGACA
Organism: Picea engelmannii; assembly: GCA_009831015.1. NCBI lineage: Eukaryota > Viridiplantae > Streptophyta > Pinopsida > Pinales > Pinaceae > Picea > Picea engelmannii. Next base: position 345,750 of record ML807828.1, read on the forward strand.
TTACGAGTTTATTGTTTTGCCATTTGGACTGACAAACGCCCCAGGGGTATTCATGAGTTGATGAACGGGGTGTTCCGTGAGTACTTGGACAAGTTCATCCAAGTATTCATCGATGATATTTGATCTACTCTCGGACAACTGAGGAGCATGACGAGCACTTGTGCATGGTACTACAATGTTTACAAGAACACAAATTGTATGGGAAGTTGTCCAAATGCTCTTTTACCAATCAAGGATTCACTACTTAGGGCATGTCATCTCCGGCGAGGGTATCGTCGTGGATCCAGCCAAGGTTGAGGCTATTATGGAATGACCTGCACCGACGAATGTCACAGAAGTGCATAGTTTTATGGGATTAGCAGGATACTATCGACGGTTTGTCGAGGGTTTTTTGAAGATAGCAAATCCGATCATGGAATTGCAGAAGAAAAACAAGAAGTTTGTTTGGGCAGAGAAATGCGTTGAAGCATTTCGGAGGCTTAAAGAGTTGTTAACACCTCGGTCGATACTAAAGGTCCCTGACATGGACACAGACTTTTTGGTATGCACTGACGCATCCAAGGAAGGTTTAGGCGGAGTCTTGATGCAGGACGGACGAGTGATTGCTTACATTTTGAGGAAGCTGAGAAGGCACGAGGAGAACTAAGCAATGCATGACTTGGAGTTATTATCCATCGTTTATGCCTTGAAGGTTTGGAGACACTACCTTGTTGGATGAAAATTTGAATTAAAGACTGATCATTGTGGGCTGCAACACATTTTCACGCAAAGCGACCTAAACGTGTGACAACGGCGTTGGTCGGAATTGCTTAGCGAATACGATTTCGAGATTACTTACATAAAGGGAACAGTGAACCGAGTGGCGGATGCCTTGAGTCGAAGGCCATGCATCTTTTCGGTGTTACCTCTTCAAACAAATCTATGTGAGAAGATTCTGACCTTACAGCGTGATGATGACTGGTACACCGAAGTCAAGGACTTTATCGGACAAAACACGGTGATGGTACCACGATATGAGGGATATTCATTTGATAGCGATGGTTTAATGAGGTTTAGAGGTCAGATTTATGTACCGCCAAATGATGAGTTGACGATGTTGATCCTAAGCCAGGCTCATAGAGCAGTTTACATGGCTCACCCAAGAGTCACGAAGATGAGGGCAGACCTTAAACCCTTATTCTTTTGGAAGGGAATGAAGGCCGACATAGTCAACTTTGTGGCCAGATGTCTCGAGTGTCAGCAGGTAAAGGTTGAACATAGACACCCGACAGGATTACTTCAACCACATGCCATTCCGAAAACGAAATGGGAAGTTATTTCGATGGATTTCATTGTTGGATTGCCACTGACGGCTAGGAGACATGACTCGATTTTTGTAGTAGTAGACACTCTGACGAAGAGTGCTCACTTTATTCCGGTGCGTATGATGTATCAGGCACCTGACATAGCGAGAGTTTTCATCAGTGAGATTGTGAGGCTGCATGGAGTGCCTAAAAAGATTATATCCGATCGAGTATCGGTGTTTACTGGACGATTTTGGATGAGTTTACAAGAGGCCTTGGAAACCCAACTTAATTTTAGTACTGCATATCACCCAGAGACTGACGGGCAGACCGAACGAATGAACCAAACCTTGGAAGACATGTTGCGCATGTACGTAATAGACCAACAAAAGCGTTGGGAGGAATTATTGCCTCTAGTAGAGTTTGCTTACAACAACGGTTACCAGAGCACCATTAAGATGGCACCTTTTGAGTTTCTTTATGGGCGACCGTGTCGGACGCCCTTGAGTTGGGATCGACTTGAGAATAGGGTCCTGGTGGGACCATAAGTGATCCAAGAAATGGAAGAGTAGATGAAAACCATAAGACAAAGGATTAAGGAAGCGCAAGATCGACAAAAGAGTTATGTCGATGTGCACCGAGTCGACCGTAGTTACGAGGTCGGTAATCGAGTCTTCTTGCGGGTTAAACCGCATAAGAGCTCGATCAAGTTTGGAAAAGGAGCTAAAATCTCTCCTAGGTTCATGGGACCCTTCGAGAATGTGGAGAGAAAGGGGCCCGTGGCCTATCGACTATCCTTGCCCGATTCTTTGAGGCATATGCACGATGCTTTTCATGTATATATTTTGAGACATTATATTAGTGATCCTACACATGTGATTGACCTGAGTTCCTTGTAGGTATCGGACGAGGGAGCGCTCAGGGCTGAGCCGGTCCGCATCTTAGATCATCACGTTCGATAGTTACGACGTCGAATGATAGATCAGGTCAAGGTCCCGTGGGACAGTTATAGTCCGCACTCGACAACCTGGGAGGACGCATATGATATACGTCAACAGTTTTCATTTTTTTTTGATAGATAGACTTATGATACTGTGATACCTTATTCTGCATTTATACTAAGAAACTTTAGGATGAAGTTTAGACCAAGAGGGGGTGTATGTAACATCCCGCTCTGGCATACGGAGGAAACTTATTATTTGAGGACACTTGCTCGCAAGTGATCTGGAATTTTATGATGTTAGACCATTTATACTTGATTGTGATGCGATTGACAGATGACTTGATGTGTTACTATTTGATGTTGACAGATGCTATTGACTCAGTTTTATTGAGTGTGTAAGGTTTTGACCTTGAGGATGCAAAGGCATCGGTAGAATCCCCTTGGACTCCGGACTGAGTTAGGGAATGTGATTTTGGGTTGATATGTTTACTATGATGTTTCATTTGATTTGATGATTTGATGTTGACATTGCTGACATGATTGTTGATGATGAAGGTTGACGATATCTTGCCGACCAGAATCACATATGGAGTAAAGGGGCCACGCAGGATTTGCAGATAGGTTGAGGGAGAGGGGTGGACAGAAGCCCTGCCTCCGTCTACTAGCACTCCCTCCATGGCCCGAACTGTAGGTTAACGATTACCTAGTTCAGGAGGATCCACGATGCCATGCGGGCAGACTGCGATAGTCGCTCACGATGACTCTAAGGGGCGCGCAATAAGGCAGGGTCCATATTCCTTAGAACCCTTAGTCTCCTACAAGTTCACCTGGTGGAGTGTTGACTCCAGGGGTTATAGATGTCTACCAATCAGTCTAGTTGGCGAGTGGCACCCTTGGAGCACGTGGTGCATCCTGAAGGGCACGTTGCACAAAAGAAATTCAAGAGGCGAGTGGCACCCTTGGAGCACATCGTGCATCATGAAGGGCACGTCGCAATATTGTTGGATGAAGGAGTCAGCCTAAATAACCCTAAGTCATCAACACCTGAATAAATCCTTAAACATTACCCCTANGAGTTCCTTCCTTAATTAAATACATAAAAAAATTCCTCCGTTAATTGAATTCATAAAGTATTTCCTTACTTAATTGCGTACATAAGGCCTTTCCTCATTCCCAGTAATAAGCTTGATAATTCATCTTTTAGGAAGGAACTACTTCGTGCTAACATGATAATCGAAGCTTAACCATCTCCTAATGATAATGCCAGGATATTCTAGCTCACAGTAGCTCTGCCATGCAAATAACATTAGAAATTTAATCCCTGCTAAGCTATCTCTAACAATACAGGTGCTAATAATAATATTAAACAAACAAACAAAAAAACCCACTTAAGCTAATGTGAGTCTTCATAAAGTTTGTAGGTTAAAATAAAAAAAAAAGATTTAATAAATTAATTCAATTAGGGGGTTGTAAATTTGAAAAGGGGAAATTAATTTGTTAACTAAAGAGAGTTTAAAAGAAAATACATATATATATATATATTATGAAATAATAATAATAATAATAATAATAATAATATGAAAAGATGCTTAGTCGCAATCACCTTTTGAGTCTTCAAAAAAGGAAATAAAAAGAAATAATTAAATAAATAAAAGGGGGGAAAAACTTAAAAGAAATGGGATTTAGGGTTTTTGGGAAAAACCTAAGGGGATTAGGTAAAAAAAAAATGGATAAAAGAAAAGGATGGGGGAAAAGAAGGGGATCTGCTATGGAGTATTGTTATGCTGCCAAAATGACAAACATGACTGATTGCTTGTAGGAGTTGGGGATTCCTAGCTGACTTGAGTGGTAGCTCAGCCTTGGAGGTGAGCTGGGAAGCTAGGTACTGTCTGGATTGTGTGTGGCCCCTTTGTGGCTCGGGGGGCTGAGGGGGAAGGAGAGTACCCCTAGCGTTTGGATGGGAGGTACCGGTGAGTCCTCTACGGTCGGCACGGAGCAGGATTGCACGGAGCGCGCGGACAACCTTAGGAGGAGGCAAACAGGCAAAGGCACACCCTTCGGTAGAACGAAAGACAGGGTAACTAGTTATTGTTTGCTTCCTGGACTGTGGTAATTTCTTTATTTTATTTCCATTACTCCGGTCTGCATAATATTTCGATTCTCATTCTGGATGGCGTAAAATTTATTCTATGACTGTGTAAAGGAGTTATCGATTACCTTCTGGATTGCGTTGATTTTTTTATTTTTATTCTCATTGCGTTGGTTGCGCGAGGTTTGATTCTCATTCTGTATGGTGAAATTTTTAGTCTACAACTATGTTTTAGTTTGTACACACCCTTAGGCGAATCTGGACTGTGTAAATAAAATAGAAAATTGCTTGGGGTTTATATCAGCGTTTGTGGGTCAAAATTTTCTCTGCGTTTTTATTCTCTGTGGTGTAATTACATTCTACGTTTGGGGGTTAGTCCCATTGTGTGTTCCAGGGCAAATGAAGCATATTATATTGAAATACATTCTTTAAACCCTAGCTACCTATTCCTGATCCGTTGCCCATGCTTTTGTTCGTTCTCGTTAAGTACTTCCAGTGTTCACACTCTCGGCTCACCTCCATTCTTTGCTACGAATGTCAAAATCCTCCATACCCTCGAGTTTCTATTACAGCATTCAAGTTCTAAGTATGACCCTCGGGCTATGGCTTAGTGCTGGAAACAGACAGTTCTAAGTCCAGAATCCATACTCCAGTTGGCAGTGACAATGCAAAAAAAATGACATTACCAATTTACCACTATAGTCTAAACTATACGGGAAACCATACCCTGTGATTCCTGTTGGGCCTTGCCATTGATTGCTGCTACAAATAATGGGCCTTGACATTGTTGCAAATTTCTATTGTGATCTCATGCTATGCGTTGGTGGGGTTTGAGGTTTTCCTTCACCTGCGCTTCTTACCTAACGGTGTCCACTGTCCAGATATCTCTGTCTGCGTTGATTTTTTTTTATATATATGGAATTCGATCCTTTCCCAGATAGAAAGCTCTTCTAATAGCCACCTTCAGACCACAGCCATAGCTCGAGTGCCTGGCGATCTGGTCTTAAGTTGTCTGTAGAGTTTTCATAATAGTGGGTCGAGCACAGCTAGAACACCTGTTGTTTTCTTGACATGCTCATACCAGCGCACTGGAGGTCGAGTCCTCTCTCGACCATGCCATCGGTAGACGTGACTCGAACCACCCTAACAGCAAGGAATGTGTTGGATAGCGTGATGATTCATGCTTACCGAGAGCCTAAGGTCTGCGTCTTGTCTTTAATAATGGTGGGTGGTCGCCAGGAATCGGTGGTTTACCGCGTGGTCATTGAATGCTAGCATTTCTTCCTCGTCTCTGTCCTTTAATTAACGTTTGCCTTTAAATCCCTACTGCCCTTTTTAAACTTCCACTGACAATCTCATCAGTGATTTTTCTTCAATGTACTGTGTTTTATTTTATTTTATTTTTCCAGTGAACGATGTTTCCTTTTTATTGGAATCGGTTGACAATTTTTATGAATTTTTTTTTATTTATTTAAAATTCCTTTATGAGTATAGAATGGATACGCATATTGTTTCTGTAGTATTCGAATTATAAAAAAAAACAATTAATTTTAAGACATTCGAATTATACAAAATAATCCTTTAAATTTAACAATATCCAACTATTTTCAACAAGGATCCAAAACAAATTTATAACAAACAAAACATTTCATAAAACATTTATGCTACGAAATTCTACCGGTAAACACAGCTATCCAGTGCGTCTACTCAACCCGTCTCGTCAAAGTTTGAGAAAAAATTATATGCCATTTTCTGATTCACCGACTCAGTCAAAAAAACTTTATATCCTCGTGTTTATCTTTACTTTACGGGTGATTGAATACTTATAGTGTTTTTGAGGCACGTTGTCGGGAGGTTGAATACTGTTTTCACTTACGCAAGGGTAGGGACTTGTTATTTTAATTGTATTGATAATCAGTGTAAAGGTAGTGATAAGGATAATCAGGTTAATTAATCGTTTTATTTAATGGTTATGCAATTCCTTCTCTATATATCAAATGCTAATTAATTTAAGCCTGAAATGTATTGCTGTTTTAGGGCATTGTTAGGGTAGCATTTAAATGTATGCTTCGGGTAATGTGTTGATAATACTATTATTGCTTAATTGTAGTGATCCGTATATAATTCTTTTACAACTGTAAATTAATCGGCTTCTGTTTAACGGTTATGCATATCCATTGTTAATTGTTCAATGCTATTTAATTTAAGCAGGAAATGTATAGCAATTTTAGGACAATGTTAGGGTTTCTCATTGTAATATTACTACAATATAAAATGATATGCTTTTATGAGTAATAATCCATCCGTTGGCAGCCTACAAAAAGTGAGGACTTGGTCTTGGGTTGCATGTTAATGGTAAGGATGTCATTATAAATTTATTGGAATTTAGTTAGTGGAAATGCAAGGTCAATTATTGTCAATGTACTAGTTAAATTTTATTACGAAATTAGCTGGCGAATTTAGTTGACATCATTTATGGTATGGATGTCTTATCATATTATTTGGAAATTAATTAGTGGATTGGCAAAGTCATTTTATTGTAAATCTAATATTTAAATCTTATTATGAAATTAGTTGGCGAAATTAGTTGACATCATTTATGGTAAGGATGTCATTATCATTTATTTAGAAATTAGTTAGTGGACTTGCAAGGTCTTCTTAGTGTCAATGTGATATTTAAATTTTTATTATAAACTCAGTTGGCGAAATGGAAAGGTCTTGATATTATGATATAATAATTGCTAGCGTTGTGGCGAGGTCATTATAATTTTATTCAGAATTTAGTTAGTGAATGTGTAAGATCTTTATATTGTAAAGGTGATGATGCTAGCGCTGTGGTGTTGTCACTGGATGTTATTATGAATTTAGTTAGCGAATTCGAAAGTCCTTATAGTACAATGTAATAATGCTAGCCCTGATGGCGATGTCATTGTAGGCACTTGTCATGGTAAGTTATCGTCGAAATCTTGAAATGTAATATCCTCGCTTATGGAAGGATGCTACCTAGCCTTGATATCATAGGAAACTGAGAGAATTGATAGTGGGTTATAATATCTTGTAGAATACATGTGATGGTAAGGTTGATCATTATAGGGATATTCCAATTTTCAGCCTAAAACGGTAAGTCCTTAAACTAAGAGTAAAAATCATTATGTGCTAGATTTAGAGTTTTTATGCATACTCACCTTTATGGCTAGGTGGACGACGTATCGACTAACGGCTTTAAACGAAGTAAATGATCTATACTTGTGGCCAGTTAAGTCATAGGTTATGCTGAGTCGTAACTGATGGTCGGTTTTTGTTAGTATCCTTGGACTGGTGTCTTCCATAGAGGTCGTGACTGCCCGTTGAATTGTTGTACTGGGTGGGCTTGCTTTGCTCGGTCTTCTTGTATCGGGTGGGATGTAGACACCTCATTGTAGCCTAGTAGATAAGTCTCTGTGTGAGCTTAAATTCCTGTGTAAAGAATCCAGTGCCGTATCAAGAGTCTCGGGCCCTTTAAAGGCAGGGTTTCCACTCTGGCGACACACCTGAGGGGATTACTAGTTTCTGCCTGAGCAGTCGTCCAGGAGCTTATCTGACCTCCTCTCTCTCCGGAGCAGAGGACTAAGATTAAACGCCCTACTTTCCTGTGCAGAAATAGTAAACCTACTACCATGGATTCTACCTTCTGTGTTTGTATGGTACCTGACACAATATGTCGTTATTGTGGATGATATTGTGGAGCACCTTGGGCTTGGGCATTCTTTGCTTGCACTTACTTGTTGTGTGCCTTGCGTCTTCTTGTTGTGATCGTCGTGGTTGCGTCTTGTAAGTCGTCGGGTGATGACATAGGTTCCAGTGGGTCTGTTTCTCCTCCTACACACGTGCACACACCTTTAAAACAAAACAAAAAATTCACCTGTTATCAGCGTTGTTGTCGTAACTTGGAGGGTCGTTACATATGGTATCAGAGCCGGTTCGACCCATGAATTAGGATTCTCTACGGCTTTCATTGACATGAGTTGGTTTTATTATACTATTTCTTATCGAGTTGATTGTGTGGGTGCAGGTAATCATGGTTAGAAGATGTTGTGGAGGCAGACGACAGGTTGCTAGGAGAGGAGGCTAGACGCCTCCAACCGCATCCATGCCTGAGGGGTCTAACCCCTAGGGAGGCTAGCAGGTGCTTGGAAAGGAACATATAGCAGTTGGTGATGTTATTGGGATGATGAGATCCTTTCAGCGCATGTCCGAGGCTTTGATCAGCCGTTTGGACAGAGACGAGGCCAGGGTGCCGACACCCCCTGAGGTTCTGTTGCGCGCACTGGCCGTCACAGGTAGCATTCACCGTGAACTCAAGAAGGTAAAATTACCGAATTATTTGGTGCCCCGGATGGCGCAGCCGTCGAGGCATGGTTGGAGAATATGGCGATGTGCTTCGCACCTCGTGATTATACCTCCAATATGAAGGTCCGCATGGCAGTCTTTCAACTGAAGGGGAGCGCTCTTCTATGGTGGAAGATGCTCCTGCCACAGCTGAACATGGACGTGGAAGACGTGTCATGGGAACGGTTCGAGGAACGGTTCCAAGAGAGGTACCTTTCATAGGAATTCATTGAGCGTCAGCTCAATGAGTTCAATGCGTTACGACAGGGAGGTCGTACAGTGCCCGAGTGCGAGGCACGTTTTATGGAGCTACTTCGGTATGCTCCGCACCTTAACACAGAGAAGCTCAAGGCTAACTAGTTCGTGTTGTGCCTTAACGGCAGCCTCCGTGCAAAAGTTAGGATCTTGATGACTCAAACCTTGCACGATGCTGTCCAAAGGGCCCTCATAGCTTAGGAGGATCTTATGACGTCATGATCAGTATGGACTGATTGGAACCGCATGAGGTGATACTCAACTATAAGACAAAACAGTTGAGCTTGGTTGATGACGAAGGATAGAGACGTGTGATTGTAGGATGGAACCAGGGAGTTTCCCTGAGGTTTGTCTCTTCCTTACAAAATATGGAAGAGTATGCACAAGGGGTGCGAGATTTATGCGATCCTCGTGCTAAAAACGAGAAGGGAGTAGCGGAAGGTCTAGAACACCTTCCGATGGGGAAGGAGTTTGCAGACGTATTTCCAGAGGAGTTGCCTGGGATGTCGCCGGAAGGGGAAATGGAGTTTACCATTGACCTGAAACCGGGGAGCAAACCGATAGCAGGAACGCCTTATCGGATGTCGACCCCGGAGTTGCAAGAGTTGAAAATGCAACTGAAGGAGTTGTTGGACCTAGGAGTGATACGTCCTGGTGTGTCACCGTGGGGTCCACCGGTTATTTTCATTCGAAATAAGGACAGATCGTCGAGGCTTTTCTTTGACTACCGTCAACTGAACAAGGCTACGATCAAGAATCAGTATCCCTTACCAAGAATTGATGATCTATTTGATCAAATGAAGGGTGAGACGGTGTTCTCCAAGATCGATATGCGATCCAGATATCACCAGTTGCAAATCAAGGAGGATGACATCCCTAAGACCGCCTTTAAGACGAGATTTGGACATTACGAGTTTACTATTTTTCTATTTGGACTGACAAACGCCCCAGGGGTATTCATGAGTTGATGAACGGTGTGTTCTGTGAGTACTTGGACAAGTTCATTCAAGTATTCATCGATGATATTTGATCTACTCTCGGACGATGGAGGAGCATGACGAGCACTTGCGCATGGTACTACAATTTTTACGAGAACACAAATTGTATGGGAAGGTTCCCAAATGCTCTTTTACCAATCGAGGATTCACTACTTAGGGAATGTCATCTCCGACGAGGGTATCACTGTGGATCCAGCCAAGGTTGAAGCTATTATGGAATGGCCTGTGTTGACGAATGTCACAGAAGTGCGTAGTTTTATGGGATTAGCAGGATACTATCGACGGTTTGTCGAGGGTTTTTCGAAGATAGCAAATCCGATCACGTAATTGCAGAAGAAAAACAAGAAGTTTGTTTGGACAGAGAAATGCGCGGAAGAATTTTGGAGGCTTAAAGAGTTGTTGACAACCGCGCCGATACTAAAGGTCCCTGACATGGATGCAGACTTCTTGGTATGCACTGACGCATCCAAGGAAGGTTTAGGCAGAGTCTTGATGCAAGACGGACGAGTGATTGTTTACATTTCGAGAAAACTAAGAAGGCATGAGGAGAATTACGCGACGCACAATTTGGAGTTATTAGCCATCGTTTATACCTTGAAGGTTTGGAAACACTACCTTATTGGACGAAAATTTGAATTAAATACTGATCATTGTGGACTACAACACATTTTCACGCAAAGTGACCTGAACGCGCGATAACGACGTTGGTCGGAATTGCTTAGCGAATACGATTTCAAGATTACTTACATAAAGGGAACAATGAACCGAGTGGCGTATGCCTTGAGTCGGAGGCCACGCATATTTTTGGTGTTACCTCTTCAAACAAATCTACGTGAGAAGATTCTCACCTTACAGCGTGATGATGACTGGTACACTGAAGTCAAGGACTTTATAGGACAAAACAAGATGATGGTACCACAATATGAGGGATATTCATTTGATAGCGATGGTTTAATGAGGTTTAGAGGTTGGATTTATGTACCGCCAAACGATGAGTTGAGGATGTTGATCCTGAGCGAGGCTCATAGAGCAGTTTACATGGCTCACTCGGGAGTCACGAAGATGAGGGAAGACCTTAAACCCTTATTCTTTTGGAAGGGAATGAAGGCCGACATAGTCAACTTTGTGGCCAGATGTCTCGGGTGTCAGCAGGTAAAGGCTGAACATAGACACTCGGCAGGATTACTTCAACCACATGCCATTCCGGAAATGAAATGGGAAGTTATTTCGATGGATTTCATTGTTGGATTGACACTAATGGCTAGGAGACACGAATCAATTTTTGTAGTAGTAGACACTCTGACGAAGAGTGCTCACTTTATTCTGGTGCGTATGATGTATCAGGCACCTGACATAGCAAGAGTTTTCATCAGTGAGATTGTGAGGCTGCATGGCGTGCCTAAAAAGATTATATCCGATCGAGTATCGGTGTTTACTGGATGATTTTGGATGAGTTTCCAAGAGGCCTTGGGAACCCAACTTAATTTTAGTACTGCATATCACCCAGAGACTGATGGGCAGACCGAACGAATGAACCAAACCTTGGAAGACATGTTGCGCATGTACGTAACGGACCAACAAAAGCGTTGTGAGGAATTATTGCCTCTAGTAGAGTTTTCTTACAACAACAGTTACCAGAGCACCATTAAGATGGCGCCTTTTGAGTTTCTTTATGGGCAACCGTGTCGTACGCCCTTGAGTTGGGATCGGCTTGAGGATAGGGTCCTGGTGGGACCAGAAGCGATCCAAGAAATGGAAGAGCAGATGCAAACCATAAGACAAAGGATTAAGGAAGCGCAGGATCGACAGAAGAGTTATGCCAATGTGCACCGAGTCGACCGTAGTTACGAGGTCGGCGATCGAGTCTTCTTGCGGGTTAAACCGCATAAGAGCTCGATCAAATTTGGAAATGGAGCTAAACTCTCTCCTAGGTTCGTTCGACCCTTCGAGAATGTGGAGAGAAAGGTGCCCGTGGCCTATCGACTAGCCTTGCCTGATTCTTTGAGGCGTATGAACAATGTTTTTCATGTATCTGTTTTGAGGAATTATGTTAGTGATCCTACACATGTGATTGACCTGAGTTCCTTGTAGGTATCGGACGAGGGATCACTCATGGCTGAGCCGGTCTGCATCTTAGATCATCGCGTTTGACAGTTACGATGTCGAACGGTAAATTAGGTCAAGGTCCCATGGGACAGTTATAGTCCGCACTCGGCGACCTGGGAGGATGCATATGATATGCATCAACAATTTCCATTTTTGTTTGATAGATAGACTTATGATACTGTGATACTTTATTCTGCATTTATACTGAGAAAATTCAGGACGAAGTTTAGACCAAGAGGGGGTGTATGTAACATCCCGCTCTGGCACACTGAGGAAACTTATTATTTGAGGACACTTGCTCGCAAGTGATCTAGACTTTTATGATGTTAGACCATTTATACTTGATTGTGATGCGATTGACATATGAATTGATGTGTTACTATTTGATGTCGAAATATTCTATTGACTCAGTTTTATTGAGTGTGCAGGGTTTTGACCTTGAGGATGCAGAGGCATCGGTAGAATCCCCTTGGACTCCAGACTGAGTCAGGGAGTGTGCTTTTGGGTTGATATGTTTACTATGATGTTTAATTTGATTTGATTATTTGATGGTGACATTGTTGACGTGATTGTTGATGATGCAGGCTGACGTATCTTGCCGACCAGACTCACATATGGAGTAAAGGGGCCACACACGATTTGCAGAGAGGTTGAGGGAGAGGGGTGGACAACAGCCCTGCCACCTCCTACTAGCACTCCCACCATGGTCCGAACTGTAGGTTAACGATTACCTAGTTTGGGAGGATCCACGATGTCGTGAGGGAAGATTGCGACAGTCGCTCACGATGACTCTAAGGGGAACGCAATAAGGCGGGGGCCTTATTCCTTAGAACCCTTAGTCTCCTACAAGTTCACCCGGCGGAGTGTTGACTCCAGGGGTTATAAATGTCTACCAATCAGTCCAATTGGTGAGTGGCACCCTTGGAGCACGTGGTGCATCCTGAAGGGCACGTCGCACAAAAGAAACCTAGTTGGCGAGTGGCACCCTTGGAGCACGTGGTGCATCCTGAAGGGCACATCACATAAAAGAAATTTAAGAGGCGAGTGGCACCCTTGGAGCACATGGTGCGTCCTGAAGGGCACGTCGCAATATTGTTTGATGAAGGAGTCAGCCTAAATAACCCTAAGTCATCAACACCTGAATAAATCCTTAAACATTATCCCTATGATTTGCAACCTCCGCCTAATCCAAGGAGTTCCTTCCTTAATTAAATACATAAAACAATTCCTCCATTAATTGAATTCATAAAGTATTTCCTTACTTAATTTCGTACATAAGGCCTTTCCTCATTCCCAATAATACGCTTGATAATTCATCTTTTAGGAAGGTACTACTTCGCCCTAACATGATAAGTGAAGATTAACCATCTCCTAATGATAATGCCAGGATATTCTAGCTCACAGTAGCTCTGCCATGCAAATAAAATTAGAAATTTATACCCTGCTAAGCTAGCTCTAACAATACAGGTGCTAATAATAATATTAAACAAACAAAAAAAAAAAACCACTTAAGCTAATGTGAGTCTTCATAAATTTTGTAGGGTAAAATGAAAAAAATATTTAATAAATTAATTCAATTAGGGGGTTGTAAATTTGAAAAGGAGAAATTAA
>ML807828.1:359537-377169 GCA_009831015.1 Picea engelmannii
CTTAGTCGCAATCACCTTTTGAGTCTTCAAAAAAGGAAATAAAAACAAATAAATAAATAAATAAAAGGGGGGAAAAACTTAAAAGAAATGGGATTTAGGGTTTTTGGGAAAAACCTAAGGGGATTAGGTCAAAAAAAAAAAGGATAAAAGAAAAGGATGGGGGAAAAGAAGGGGATCTGCTATGGAGTATTGTTATGCTGCCAAAATGACAAACGAGACTGATTTATTGTAGGAGTTGGGGATTCCCAGCTGACTTGAGTGGTAACTCAGCCTTGGAGGCGAGTTGGGAAGCTAGGTACTGTCTGGATTGTGTGTGGCCCCTTTTCGTATCGGGGGGTTGAGGGGGAAGGAGAGTACCCCTAGCGTTTGGCTGGGAGGTACCGGTGAGTCCTCTATGGTCGGCATGGAGCAGGATTGCACGGAGCGCACGGACAACCTTCGGAGGAGGCAAACAGGCAAAGGTACGCCCTTCGGTAGAATGAAAGACAGGGTAACTAGTTATTGTTTACTTCCTGGACTGTGGTGATGTCTTTATTTTATTTCCATTACTCCGGTCTGCATGATATCTCGATTCTCATTTTGGATGGCGTAAAATTTATTCTATGACTGTGTAAAGGAGTTATCGGTTACCTTCTGGATTGCGTTGATGTTTTTATTTTTATTCTCATTGCGCTGGTTGCGCGAGCTTTGATTCTCATTCTATATGGAAAAAAATTTAGTCTACAACTGTGTATTAGTTTGTACATGCCCTTAGGTGAATCTGGACTATGTAAATAAAATAGAAAATTGCTTGGGGTTTATATCAGTGTTTGTGGGTCAAAATTTTCTCTGCGTTTTTATTCTCTGTGGTGTAATTACATTATGCATTTGGGGGTTAGTTCCAATGCGTGTTCCAGGGAAAATGCAACATATTATATTGAAATACCTTCTTTAAACCCTAGCTGCCTATTTCTGATTCATTGCCCATGCTTTTGTTCGTTCTCGTTCAGTACTTCCAGTGTTCACACTCTCGGCTCACCTCCATTCTCTGCTACGAATGTCAAAATCCTCCATACCCTCGAGTTTTTGTTATAGCGTGCGAGTTCTAAGTATGACCCTCGGGTTATGGCTTAGTGATGGCAATGGACAGTTCTAAGTCCAGACTCCATACTCCAGTTGGCAGTGACAATGCAAAAAAAACGACATTACCAATTTACCACTATAGTCTAAACTATACAGGCAACCATACCCTGTGATTCATGTTGGGCCTTGCCATTGCTTGCTGCTACAAATAATGGGCCTTGCCATTGTTGGAACTTTCTATTGTGATCTCACGCTATGCGTTGGTGGGGTTTGAAGTTTTCCTTCACCTGCACTTCTTACCTAACAGTGTCCACTATCCAGATATCTCTGTCTGCGTTGATTTTTTTTTATATATATGGAAGTCGATCCTTTCCTGGATAGAACGCTCTGCTAATAGCCACCTTCAAACCATAACCATAGCTCAAGTGCCTGGTAATCGGGTCTTAATTTGTTTGTAGAGTTTTCATAATAGTGGGCCGAGCACAGCTAGAACGCCTGTTGTTTTCTTGACATTCTCATACCAGCGCACTGGAGGTCGAGTCCTCTCTCGGCCACACCATCGTTAGACATGACTTGAACCACTCTGACATCAAGGAATGTGTTGGGTAGCGTGATGATTCATGCTTACCGAGAGCCTAAGGTCTGCGTATTGTCTTTAATAACGGTGGGTGGTTGCAGGAATCGGTGGTTTACCGCGTGGTCATTGAATGTTAGTATTGCTTCCTCGTCTCTGTCTTTTAATTGACGTTTTCCTTTCAATCCCCGCTGCCCTTTTTAAGCTACCACTGACAATCTCATCAATGATTTTTCTTCAATGTACTGTGTTTTATTTTATTTTATTTTTCCAGTGAACGATGTTTCCTTTTTATTGGAATTGGTTGACAATTTGTATGAAATTATTTTTATTTATTTAAAGTTCCTTTATGAGTATAGAATGGATACGCATATTGTTTCTGTAGTATTCGAATTATAAAAAAAAAAAAATTAATTTTAAGACATTCGAATTATACAAAATAAACTTTTAAATTTAACAATATCCAACTATTTTCAACAAGGATCCAAAACAAATTTATAACAAACAAAACATTGCATAAAACATTTATGCTACAAAATTCTACCGATAAACACAGCTATCTGGTGCATCTACTCAACCCGTCTCGTCAAAGTTTGAGAAAAATTTATATGCCATTTTCTGATTCACCGACTCAGTCAAATTTTTTTTTATATCCTCGTGTTTATCTTTACTTTACGGGTGATTGAATACTTATAGTGTTTTTGAGGCATGTTGTCCGGAGGTTGAATATTGTTTTCACTTACGCAAGGGTAGGGACCTGTTATTTTAATTGTATTGATAATCAGTGTAAAGGTAACGATAAGGATAATCAGGTTAATTAATCGTTTTATTTAATGGTTATGCAATTCCTTCGCTATATATCAAATGGTAATTAATTTAAGCCTGAAATGTATTGCTATTTTAGGGCATTGTTAGGGTAGCATTTAAATGTATGCTTTGGGTAATGTGATGATAATACTATTATTGATTAATTGTAGTGATCCGTATATAATTGTTGTACAACTGTAAATTAATTGGCTTTTGTTTAACTGTTATGCATATCTATTGTTAATTGTTAAATGCTATTTAAGTTAAGCAGGAAATGTATAGCTATTTTAGGGCAATGTTAGGGTTTCTCATTGTAATATTACTGCAATATAAAATGGTATGCTTTTATGAGTAATAATCCATCCAATGGCAGCCTACAAAAAGTGAGGACTTGATATTGGGTTGCATCTTAATGGTAAGGATGTCATTATAATTTTATTGGAATTTAGTTAGTGGACATGCAAGGTCAATTATTGTCAATGTACTAGTTAAATTTTATTACGAAATTAGCTGGCGAATTTAGTTGACATCATTTATGGTATGGATGTCTTATCATATTATTTGGAAATTAATTAGTGGATTTTCAAAGTCATTTTATTGTAAATGTAATATTTAAATCTTATTATGAAATTAGTTGGCGAAATTAGTTGACATCATTTATGGTAAGGATGTCATTATCATTTATTTGGAAATTAGTTAGTGGACTTGCAAGGTCTTCTTAGCGTCAATGTGATATGTAAATTTTTATTATAAACTCAGTTGGCGAAATGGCAAGGTCTTGATATTATGATATAATAATTGCTAGCGCTGTGGCGAGGTCATTATAATTTTATTCAGAATTTAGTTAGTGAATGTGCAAGATCTTTATATTGTAAAGGTGATGATGTTAGCGCTATGGTGTTGTCACTGGATGTTATTATGAATTTAGTTAGCGAATTCACAAGTCCTTATAGTACAATGTTGATGTCATTGTAGGCACTTGTCATGGTAAGTTATCGTCGAAATATTGAAATGTAATATCCTCGCTTATGGAAGGATGCTACCTAGCCTTGATATCATAGGAAAGTGAGAGCATTGATAGTGGCTTATAATATCTTGTAGAATACATGTGATGGTAAGGCTGATCATTATAGGGATATGCCAATTTTCAGCCTAAAATGGTAAGGTCCTTAAACTAAGAGTAAAAATCATTATGTGCTAGATTTAGAGTTTTTATGCATACTCACCTTTATGGCTGGGTGGACGACGTATCGACTAACGGATTTAAACGAAGTAAATGATCTATACTTGTGGCCAGTTAAGTCCTAGGTTATGTTGAGTTGTAACTAATGGTCGGTTTTTGTTAGTATCCTTGGACTGGTGTCTTCCATAGAGGTCGTGAATTCCCGTTTAATTATTGTACTGGGTGGGCTTGCTTTGCTTGGTCTTCTTATATCGAGTGGGATGTAGACACCTCATTGTAGCCTAGTACATAAGTCTTTGTGTGTGCTTAAATTCTTGTGTAAAGAATCTAGTGTCGTATCAAGAGTCTCGGACCCTTTAAAGGCAGGGTTTCCACTCTTGCGACACACCTGAGGGGATTACTAGTTTCTGCCTGAGCAGTCAGCCAGGAGCTTATCTAACCTCCTCTCTCTCTGGAGCAGAGGACTAAGATTAAATGCCCTACTTTCCTGTGCAGAAATAGTAAACCTACTACCATGGATTCTACCTTTTGTGTTCGTATGGTACCTGACCTAGTATGTTGTTATTGTGGATGATATTGTGGAGCGCCTTGGGCTTGGGTGTTCTTTGCTTGCAGTTACTTGTTGTGTGCCTTGCGTCTTCTTGTTGTGATCGTCGTGGTTACGTCTTGTCATTCGTCAGGTGACGACATAGGTTCCAGTGGGTTTGTTTCCCCTCCTACACGCACGCACACACCTTTAAAACAAAAAAAAAATTTCACCTGTTATCAACGTTGTTGTCGTAACGAGGAGGGTCGTTATAGAGGCCATCTACAAAGCCATTCAATCTGTCATTCAATGTGTCAAACAATTGGGCTTTGAATGCTTCAATAATCTGTAGAATTTCTTTCAGGGTTTGAGAATACATAGCCATTTGAGCGCCCTATGAAAATTTATGAACTATGCATTCCCTCCACCATCACGAAAAAACCCAAAAAATAAAACAATAAGTTATGGCAGAAAATCGTGATTTTTTCTGGAAAAACCCTAAAAAACTGGTGAATTTAAAATACTCATAAGTTCACATCCCGGACTCTGTTTCGGTTGACTTATTTTTTGAAATTGGGTGAAATTGTGAGAGGAACTCAGATCTATAATTTTTTTGGACAAATTTGGCCTCCTGCTACTACAGAAAAAAAAAAAATCGTGCCATCATCCATGAAAAAACCCAAAAAATTTGTAGATTTTAAAACTTCAATATCTTGACTTCCGAGACTCCATTTCGGATGATTTGTTTTTAAAATTGGGGTTTTTTTTTAGAGGAACTCATATATACAAACTGTTTCTACAAATTATGTACATAAATGTATCGAAAAGTTATGGAATGTCGCGGCCCTTTTTTTTCTTCTCTGAAATAACAAATCTGCAAAAATAAAAAATATTTGCCCACAATGTCTGCCAAGGAAAGTGCTCTGTTACCACTTGTTAAGAACCTTAATAGAACTACAAATATAATCACCACAAATAATAAATACACAATAGATCAATGAAGAATTATAGAAAAACAATATGAAAAATCTATTTTATTACTATCAAACCCTTGAGGTAGGGAAACACCATACAATGGATCCTATTATGAAAGAGATCATCTTCTTTTCTCTTGCCTCTTCGAGGAGGAAACCTCCTAATGATCTTCAACTCCAAATACAATAATTATCTTCATGTCCCATTACATTACTTGAACCCCTTTATATAGTGCTACCATCATCTAAGAAAATTCTAGAGGAGGAATCTTCTAGAAGTAAAACCTTCTAAGAAGTTCTCTTACATTTATTATATCTAACTACCATAGTGGGCCTTATTTAATAATATAGTGAACCTATTCCACCTTACATTGAATGACGTCCACTATTATCACTATGGGCCTTCTGCGCCCCCCCCACTACCTCTCTATCTACCTTACATTCCATGGCCTTCACTATTATCACTATGAAGAGATAGTAAAGGAGGCCATGCACAAAAAAGCACCATAGTGGGCCTTATACCAAATATTGAATTTTATTACTATCAAACCCTTGAGGTAGGGCAACACCTTTCAATGAGTCATATTATAGAAGAGATCCTCTCTTGTTCACTTGCCTCTTCGAGGGGGAAACCTCCTAATGAGATTTAGCTCCAAATACAATAAATCTCTTCATGTCCCATTACATTACTTGAACCCCTTTATATAGTGCTACCATCACCTAAGAACATTCTAGAGGAGGAATATTCTAGAAGTACAACCTTCTAAGAAGTCCTCTTACATTTATTATATATAACTACCATAGTGGACCTTATTTAATAATATAGTGGACCTATTCCACCTTACATTGAATGATATCCACTGTTATCACTATGGGCCCTCTACGCCCCCCCCACTACCTCTCTAGCTACCTTACATTCCATGGCCTCCACTATTATCACTATGAATAAATGTTAATGTCCTGAATAGATCTACAAATATAATAACCACAAATATTGAATACAAAAGCACCACAACAGATATACAAGGACAATATGAAAAATATAATTTATTACTATCAAACCCTTGAGGTAGGAAAACACCATACAATGGATCCTATTATGGAAGAGATCATCTCATGTTCACTTGCATCTTTGAGGGGGCATCCTCCTAATGAGCTACCACTCCAAATACAATAATTATTTTCATCTCCCATTACATTGTTCGAACCCCTTTATATAGTGCTACCATCACCTAAGAACATTCTAGAGGATTAATCTTCTAGAAGTAGAACCTTCTAAGAAGTCCTCTTACATTTATTATATCTAACTACCCATTTATTATTTCTAACTACCAAAGTGGACCTATACCTCTTTACATTGAATGACCTCCACTATTATCACTATAGGTCCTCTGGGCCTCCCCACTACCTCTCTAGCTACCTTACATTCCATCCCTTTTATGAAAACGTTGTTCTCAACGCTTGATGTACAACCATATACTAGGGTCCCATGGATAAGTGTGGACCAAAGTGTTGAAGTAGACTAGAGAACCAGGGTCCCATTGAGAAATGGAAGCCACCATGCTAAAATAGTCCAACCACCATTGTAAACTAGGGTCTCATGTCCAATTGCTCATGTGAACCCCACATGGAAGATATCGACACCTAATAACCAATGGAAAATGTTGCTCCCAATATTGACACCTATCATGTGGATCCAAAGAAGAATATCCATCCACATAGTTGGAGATGATCAAAGATGAATCTGGAAGGAATAATACCATTGTATAATATGTAGGTTGAACGCTAGTAACTAGCTCTTGATGTGGAACATTGATATTCTCTACAGAAGGTGGAGTAGAGTCATAAAAGAAAATATGGAAGTGGTTGTCATCCCATAAATGACAACTATCCATATACCAATCATCAAAATTGGTCTCAAAATTATACCAACCATATATTTCTTGATTATATTCATCCTTGAGGTCTATCATAAGAAATCTCTCCTGCATGTTATCTAATGAATCTTGAATACTACGAAAACTATCATTGAGGCCATCAAATCTGTCGTTCAATGTGTCAAACAATTGGGCTTTGAATGATTTATTAATATGTAGAATTTATTTGAGGGTTTGAGAAGAAATATCCATCTGAGCACCTTATGAACTCTTCGGTCCCTTAACTGTCATGAAAAAACCCAAAAATAGACCAATAAGTTACGACAAAAAATCGTGACTTTTTCTAGGAAAACCCTAAAAAACTGTTGAATTTAAAATATTCATAACTTCACTTCCCAGACTCTGTTTCGACTGATTTGTTTTTTGAAATTGGGTGAAATTGTGACAGTAAATCAGATCTATAATTTCTTTGAGAAAATTTGGCATCCAGCTCGTACACAAATAAAAACATTGCACCGTCGCCCGTGGAAAAACCCTAAAAAAATGGCAGATTTTAAAACTTCAATATCTTGACTCCTGGACTCTGTTTCGGACGATTGTTTTTATAAACTTGATTATTTTTCTTAGAGGAACTCATATATACATCCTGTTTCTATAACGTTTTCACAAAAATATACCGAAAAGTTCTGGAATGTTGCGGACCTCTTTTTTCTTCACCGAAAAACAAATCTGCAAAAAAAAAAAAATACTTGCCCACAAATCCGGCCAAGGAAAGTGCTTTGATACCAACTGTTAAGAATAAAACACTGAATACAAAATCACCACAACATATATACAAGAACAATATGCAAAATATCATTTAGTATTGTCAAACCCTTGAGGTAGGGAAACACCATACAATGGATCATATTATGGAAGGGATCCTCTCATGTTCACTTGCCTCTTCGAGGGGGCATCCTCCTATTGAGATATCACTCCAAATACAATAATTCTCTTCATATCCCATTACATTGATTGAACCCCTTTATATAGTGCTACCATCACCTAAGAACATTCTAGAGGAGGAATCTTCTAGAAGTAGAACCTTCTAAAAAATTCTCTTACATTTATTATATCTAACTACCATAGTGGGACTTATTTAATAATATAGTGGACCTATTCCACCTTACATTGAATTACCTCCACTATTATCACTATGGGCCCTTTCGGCCCCCCACTACCTCTCTAGTTACCTTACAGAGTGAAGGATAAGAATCTGCCATGTTGTCTATGGACCCCTTACTTATCTTTTAGCTTATTGATTCATGGATGAATGACCAGTCTTTGCACCTTCTAATGAGTGAGTACCTCTGTGGCCTGATTGTTTAAAACTTTGATTTATCTCTGTGTTTTTAGTTTCATAAGTTTGTGTATATCTCTGGATTTTTATTGATAAACTCTGTATTGTGGATAGATATTGAGGAGTGATGTCGACACAAGATTATCCAAACATTCCTCGCAAATACTCTAGACATTCTCAAGAAGGAATAACATGAACTCCTCCTTCAATTAAGACTTCGAGTGAGCACCAACAATCTTGTCAGAGGATATTTTCAAATGAGTTTGTAAATAGATCAACTATAGAACTTGCTTAAAACAGTGTTATGGATGCATCCTTCTTAGATAGATTGTGCATCAATACTCTTACACCTGAGAATGTAGGGAATATCTCTGGACAAGAGAATATTTATGGTAAGTTTATTAAATTTTGTTTATTTTTGTTGAATTTTTTTGTATTTAAATTTATGTGAGGTTAAATCTTGAAGTTATTTCAAATGTGTGTGTAGGCAATCCATTTATAGCAAGGGACGACAATGAGAGTGACTATCATGAAGATTCAAATGTCAGTACAGAGGGTGAAGGTGGATTTAGGAGGCTGTGTTATGAAGAAATAGAAGAATACACACCAACATCTGCATATCCTTTAGATGTTGGCGATGAACTTCCCTGCGAAGAGAATACTGAAGCAATGATGCTTGAGCAACACTCAGGTGTTAAAAAGAGGTTGGAAAATGATTTGGCGGTATTGAAACTTCCTTAGGAGGAAAAATAAAGTTTGCAAATTGTTTTGTATTCACTGTAAAACTTTATGAATTCATATCGAAAGATGGGGCCAACCACTGACAGTTTTGTCGATCTAATGAGGCGACGAAAGTTAGAGGTGATGAGTCCTGATAAATAGGAGACAATAAAAAACAGATTTTCAAAAGAAGACACAATCTCCGTGTTCAATTTCAAAGAGGGCCCAAAGAAAAAAATGTTGAAGGTGCAATATTTTAAGCTCCCTGACTTTGTCGGACATCTGTATAATAGATATGAGAAATTTTCATGGAACAATGAGGTTCCACACTATTTTGCAAGACACGTTTTTGCAGAGTTTTTCTTGCACATGCACCTGGATTATACTAGTCTACAGTCCAAATATTATGGGACTGGTAAAGGAAATACTTATGATCATAAAGGGGCATATCAAAGTGTGGCATTTCCGAGGCCTCCAAAATATTTAGTACCTCATCCAACATGGACATTTTCATCACTTTCAGAGTTCCAGGCGACATCAGAAGTTGGTGAAGAGGAAAATACTGAAATCGGGGAAAATTTGGAAGCTATGTTTTATGGTGTTGATGTTGGCATGAAGCATCGAAGACTAGAAGCCAATTCTTGTGCCACATTTGTTGATAAAACAGATGCAGACTTAGATGCAATGTCAGTAGAAGAAGTTTTGGAGTATGAAAATTTTTTTTGGGATGGTTGGAAGAAGGTCATTCAGAATGATGACCCAAATTGTAGATTGGTATGTGATCTATTTAAGAAAATTTTGATGCATTTTATGATAGTTTACTTCGAGTTCTAGATTTAGATATCATTGTCTCTATAGATATAATCGATTTCTTCTTGTCATTAATTACAGTTTGGAGATATGTTAAACGAATATATCGTCGGTAGAAAACTTGATTCAACAATTTTGAATTTGGATGGATTGAATCGGGTATGTTTTTTTAATAGTTGTTCAATCTCCACTCTTTTGAATAAGAGATCAACAACATTTATAATTTTGTATAATTGTGAACATATTGAATCCTAGATTTAGTTCTTAGTTGTGTTGTTCACATCTCTCTATTCCATCTCCTGGTACTTGAGCTGACTTGTCTCAATTCTCAGTGGAAGAGTTTGAAGAGGGTGGGAGTTCACAGGTATCATTGAATGTCTTAAAATAATTTAAATTTAATGTGTTATATAATCATTTGAATATAATTTTTTAAATTTTTAAATTTGAAATGTGTTATATAGGCTAATGTGGAGAAGAGAATACCTAAGAGTGTGCTCAGAAGGGAGATTGGGATTGAGGAAGCACCCACATTAGGAAAGGATGTGTCCATTCAGGATGATTCATAAATGTTTGTTCTTGACTTTTATCAAATTTATAGTTTAGTCTTTCCTCAATTATTTTGAATTATATAGAACCCCTAGATAAGTTTGGCATTGTCTTAAATGGTGTACATTCAAACATATTTAAGGTTAGATCATGATGAAAACCTAATTTTGAACTTGAATATGTTTGAATATTTGAGAACAGATTCTACCCCACATCAGAAAAGAGAAAGTTTCTAAATTTTCCTTGATTTCATTCCTTGCTTTATTGTCCAAGAATGGCATAGTATTATATGAGAACATCTATTCCATTGAAGAAAGAGAAGATATGTATATTTCAGAATAATGGTTTTTAAAATGGAGATCTGTGAACTTTTTTATATAATAAGTAGTTGTTTGGAAGAATTGCTTAATATGGAGATTTATGAGTCATTTAGTTTGAAAGAGCATCATGGAATTTGATTATATGACCACTGCAAAAGAAGAAAAGAAGTATTTAACTGTTGAGGAGATTAGTATTTTATTTTTGTGTAAATATGATCAAATAACAACATCTCGGATGAGAATTACATCCAAGGATTTGAGACTTTATTCACAAGGAGATTTTCCTAGAGGATTTTGGACTTTATCCACAAGGAGATTTTCCTAAAGGATTTTGGACTTTATCCACAAGGAGATAAGTATTTCTTTGGAAGAATGACTTAATACATGGAGATTTGTGAATTATCTTCATACACAGTTCTATATTTATTTTCAGATTATTATCTAACTCTAACTCACAATCTGTTTTACCAAGAATACAATAACATCACTTGGGATGAGAATTTCACTTGAAGGATTTGGGACCTTATCCACAAGGAGAATTTCAACTCAATAATTTGGGACCTTATTTACAAGGAGAATTTCACCTCAAGGATTTGAGACCTTATCCACAAGGAGATAAGTATTTCAATGGAAGAATGACTTAATATGGAGATTTGTGAACTTTCTTCATACACAGTTCTATATTTATTTTCAGATTATTATATAACTCTAGTTCAATTTTTTATTACGAAGAACATAGTTTTTCTTTTTAAATTGTTTCTAAGATTTTAGATAAGATTTACAAATTGTTTAAATCATGTACTATTAATTGGAGAGTAACTAGATCTTAAATCTGTTTAACTGTGGTTCGTTATGTTATTATTACTTATTGTTTATTTAATATTTAGTTACAGTATATATGCTAATATCTGTTATTTGTTTTTTTATTATGTTTTTTATTTTTACACATGTCTAAATTATATTTGGTGGAAAATATGTTTACAATATATTTTGTGGGAAAGAGTATGTTGGAGGATGACAGTTAACTCTTTTGGTATGTATGTCAATTTTATTTTAATTACAATATTTGAATTCTATATTATTTCGCATGTTTGAATTGTAAATTTTTAATTTTTCAAATCTGTTTTTTGCAGGTTTGAATTTCATGTATGAAGTGATCTATTTTAAAGTGATGGCTTAGAGTTAAGAATTTTGGAGTTAAATGTCTTTTTTTTTGTTATCATCCTAAAATGGATGTGGAACTTATGTATTTTACAGTATTACTATTCATACATTGATTATATATATATTTCATAATTTTAGAATTCAAAATAGCAATTTTTGTCTCATATATATTTGATTTTTCATAATATGATTTCTCATAATTGATGGTAAAAAAGTGGCAAAGTTAACTTGTTATGAACTAATGTTTTGAATAAATTTGATTATAATATATATATATATATATATATATATATATAGAGAGAGAGAGAGAGAGAGAGAGAGAGAGAGAGAGAGAGAGAGATTTCATAATTTTGAAATTCAAAATAGAAATTTTTGCCTCATATTTGATTTCTCATAATTGATGGTAAAAAAATGGCAAAGTTAACTTGTTATAACAAATGTTTTGTTATGAACTAATGTTTTTCCATGCATTAATTTAAATGTTTCATTTTATGTTTACTTGTACTTTCGAAAATATGAAAAATACATGATTCTATTATCAAATAATGTTTAGTATATTCTCCTTTTTACAATTCATTTTAAATTAAGCATCAAAATCTTAAATATTGTTATGCTATGTATTAATTTAAACATTTGATTTTATGTTCACCGTGTATTGTCAAAAATATGATCATATTGTCAAAAGGTGGAATGAAAAATTTAACTAGTAATGAAATAATGTTTTGTGTATTCTATTTTTTACAATGCATTTTAAATTAAGCATCAATCTCTTAAATATTTTTCTGCTATATGTATTAATTTAAATGTTTTATTTATGTTCACTATGTACTATCAAAAAATGATTCTATTGTCAAAAAGTGGCAAAGTTAACTAGTAATAAAATGTTCAAAAGGATGTGACAAATTGACAAAAGTGACAATGTTAGCAATCAAATAAAATTCTCAAAATGATGTGACAAAAAAATAAATACTTAAAATGGAAGAGATGATAAACTCTTCTTTAATTTTATCATGTAGTCATTAAAAAAATGTTAAATCTATAAGAGATATTCACCTAAAGGTTCATATACCCTTGAACCTAATGCAATATTACTAAAATAAAATAAAAAAACATACTATTGAAAAAAGTAAGGGTCAATCAAAATAGTGTTTAATAATTTTTCATTCTTTATATCACTATACCACTATCTTACTACTTCAAGTCAATATACTTGGAATAGAATTCACCAAATAGTTTGAGTGTTATACTTCTTCAACATTAATAATTGCTTCAAGTCAATATACTTGGAATAGAATTCACCAAATAGTTTGAGTGTTATACCTCTCCAACATTAATAATTGGTTTTACTACATGACATTAAATTTGTGTATAAAATTTTATTTTACTCTACATGAAATTAAATTTCTGTATAAATTAATATGGTAAATATAAAATTCATATTTTTTTTTAAAAGTAAGATTGTAAATATAAAATTCATGTTTTCACTTTGGACGTCATGGTGAAAACTAAAGAAGAAGGTTATATATCTCCATACACCTTAATTATTATTTTTTAATTAGATGTAGAGGTTAAATTTGATATTGAATCCTCCGTATATATTAGAAGAGGTTACATTAATGGTTCTATCAATGTAATTGGGTATCATAAAGATGTCATGTTAATGCACATAATTGAGAAAGGGTTAGTTCCATTTAGAAGTTAGAAGTGGGTATCTTGGTGATCCATCACTAGAATTTGCTAGAATCTCACAAATCCAACCATGTGTAAGATGTGAAGGAACTTCTCTTTAAATAGAGAGTTTCTAGATCAACCTTTTACAATATATGGGAATGGGTTAAAACATTCTAAAGCAATTAAACCTTATCGATGGAGCCAACTCCATAATACATATATGGGAATGAGTTCAAACATTCTAAATCAAGTAAATCCCATTGAATGAACTTCATTAAAATATATTTTACTTGTATTAACATGTGAGCCATTTCCAATCACAAGATGGAATGAGAATTTGATATCATATTTAGCTGCCATAATATTATGATTTATTTAAAAAAGATTAGTCGCATCCAAATGTTATAAGGGGGCATGCTTAGAAGGATATATGATGATGGGTCTATTAGTCAGATCAAGTACTTAAAGATGTCTCGTAAATATTCCTAGTAGTGAGCATGCCTAAGTTAGGATTAGTTTCATCCCTTGTGCCTAAGGATACCTCACTTCTTGACTTGAAAAAAGAACTTGTATTATATAAAATGCATGTCCCTAAAAGATTAAGTTCTCTTCTATCCTATATTAAAGTTAGGATGCACCCCAAGCAATTCTTGGTTCTTTCACTCTTACACAAATTTAGGTTATAACATACTTGGGCATAAATTTCCAAGTGATTCCCTCATTCATATCCTAATTAGATTGGAATTCCCCAAGAACATACTTTTGGGTATTAGTGGGGGTGTCATAATTTGTAAGTACTTCTCTTACTCTTATTCAAATAAGGTGCACCACAAGTGGTTCCCTTTTTATTATATTAATTCTTGTTTAAATCCCAAGAACATAATTTTAGCACTAACTAAGATGCAAATTCATTAAGTTGTTGTCTCACTCCTATATATGTAAATTAAGGTGTGTCCCAAGCATGTCTTTTATTTCTATACTAATTAGGATGAAATTCCCCAATGAAATACTTTTGGGTATTGATAGGAGTATTAGTTACCAAATGGTTCTTTCACGTCCATACATATTAGTAGTTCCCTAAATCCTATATTAAGTAGGTTGTAAGTATTAAAAATATACTTTTAGGTACTAATTTGGGTGCAGTTCCCAAGTGAGTTTTTTATACATAGTATTATAAATATCATAATTGAAAATATGCTTGAAGATAGTCAAAACTTGATTTATCAAAATATGGAATGTGCTTTCAATGAAAAATTAAAAATTATGGAATGTACACGTGCCAAGTTTGTTTAAAAATAATGTAATGGTTTTGCATCTTCAATTATTCGTTCATGATCGACTTTGGACATTTTCCATTTTCTATTTTTTTTTTATTGAACTTCTATTAACTTTATGCATGTTGCACATACCAAATGACTATATTGACAACTCATGACAAATGGCTGGTATTCTTGAAAGTGAATACGAGTATCGGTTTGATGGGTTTCTTGAAAAAAATATCCTTTCAATATAATGTATCATCTTTCATATATAAAACCGTTATCATCAAAATCTTCTAATAGCCTCATATTTTGTTCTGTGCATCACATCAAATAATATTTCATGTTGTCAGTGTTGTCTACCGGTGCAACCATGGAAAAAACATCTCATGCAAATAATTGGATATATTGGACAACAAATAATTCATGTTAGATTATCACACAAGTATGTATCTACGAGTTATTTGAAAAAATTTAAACATAAAATTTTTACCTTCTCTAACAAGATCAAAAACTCTATCACCATCAATTGACACTATAGTTTCATTTGATTCCATCTCCTCTGATATTGCAAGTGGAATTTTCCATTTTACATTAAGCTTAGTATGTCTCCAAGATTTAACATATCTTGCATTTTCATTCTCACATATATCTATGGATTCTGTGTCCTCTATGCAAACTGAACAAAAACAAGAGTCATTTCGTCTATCAAATGCAAACTCATTTTGAAAACATTTTGTTTGAACTGAACGTATTTTTCTTTTTCCAAGTATTGTAATGGTGTCATATGGGATTGATCTATTTACATCTTGGATTCGAACATACCAAAAAAACCTAGACAAGACAAGAACTTGTTAACTTGAAATCTTTCAAGAAAATGATTGAAGATTGAATATAAATTTGAACACGTTCAAATTTATATATCTTGTGCACATACATGTAACAATTATACATAGACACACATGTGCACATCCTTTGACGGATTATATACATGTCTTAGCGCCATGTTGCACCATTCAACAACTTCTTTAGTAGATTCAAATTGATCGGCATGAGAGTTCAGTTGATACCTTCGAAGTGCTCATTTTATACATGCCCCTGCACCATCATGCTCTCCTTTTCCATGACCAGTCTCAAAAAAATTCCAAAAAATTGTAATGTTTAATTTTTTATGAAAATAGCATAACCAATAGAATGATCATGTAGATTTGAACTGACCCACACACCCATCAGACCATATCCAATGTCGATCGAATCTGATTTTGCGTTCTTTCAATGAATAATAAAAATTATCAAAACAATGTTGTACATAATGTGTGTCGTGTGCTTGATCATCACTTATATAAAAGTGATATTCTTTAATAACATGTCGATTGTCATTGGTGATTTCTATGTTTGGAAGACTCTGTTGAGCATGTCTATATAGAACATGGACAAGTATCGTGACTTGATCAAAATGATAATATTTTCTCTGTGTTTCTTTTTGTGCAGCGAATGTGTAATTCTCTACAAAATCAACTACAGAAAAAAGTGTCCCTATTGGAAACACTTCACGGGATTGTTTGAATTGTAGATCTTTCCATCGAGCTCTATGTGAATGGTTGGTGTATTTATATATTTCTTCCTCAAACTTCTTCAAAAATTCTATCACGCTGATATTATCTACCTTCAAATCAATCATTTTGGAAATAACATTTGAAGAATGTGGAGTCATGCTGCTCATATATTCATATATTTTCCAATTGACTCTTATATTAGAAAATGATTGATCATTCATATTAATATGATACTTTGAATTAAACAAACTTAGATTTCCACAACGATCACATTTCTTTCCACCAAAACATTTTTTTTTGTAAAATAAATCATCATCTTCTCTTTCACATAGAATTTCAGATATAAAAACACGGAATGTGGAAGGAGGAGGTGAACCTGGCCATAAAGTTTTATCAAAATCCAAAAAAGTGTCGTAACACAACTCAAACTCCACATGATAACAACAACAACACGTGTCACGTATAGTGATGGGTCTAACAAACCATGTTTTTTGTTGCCCAAATATATTGATGGAAATTTTAACTTCTTTGTGCTCTTCTTTGAACTTATTAAAAAACTCTATTTGTGTCATTGGAAATATATGTTTTAGATGTTATTCATATTTATTTTGTGTTATTCGTCGTTGCAACACATCCCTTGTATGTGGTGAAACACAATATTCTTTCAACCAACAATTACGGGCCAATTCTTTAACATTTTATGTAAGTCTATCTTTGTAGGGTTGTCTAGAAATCACTGTCAAACAAGCCAATTCATCATTTACATCTATTTGGAAACAAAATTTTCTATGTTTTTGCAATGTTGTTCTTGGCGTTCCCATCATTTTTGCCATGTGTCATGTTAAACGATCTTTTATATTGTTAGATGAAACAACTGTTCTTTGTATCGCTCTATGTGCAACACGAACATCTTCTTTTCAAGATTTTCCAAAAGCTTTTAATACACTAGTTATATTGTTAAAGACATTATGTGTCACCTTTGTATCCTTTGTCGACTTTTGAATACCCAATAATGATGTAGCTTCTTTTAACTTTCTTGACTTCATTAGACAATGTAAAATTTGAGCTTGTATTGTTACTGATTTGTCTTTGAAAAAAGTGTTATACATATTCTTAGTTCGATATCTTATATAATGCTTAGCTTTTTTCTTCCCAAATTTGTCAGTATCAACATTTTCTAATATTTCATCATCAATGTTGATAGATTCTCCTGCATATTTCAATTTAAAGTTTATATTAAAAAA